>JAMKCH010025887.1:0-300542 GCA_023653785.1 Ophioderma brevispina
GGACCCCTGGTTAAGCTGGTTTACCCGTAAGTAGTAGCGATTTTGGTATCGAATGAAAGGCCGTATTTTTCTCATTATCGTTCTGAAATTTGAGTCCTCGAATCTATTTTATCTATTTTATAAAAAAAACTGCCGTTTTAATGGTTAACCATCAATAGACTCTGGTTAGACTCTGAGGAATGCAGACCCAGACTCCGCTCCTTTTCTGATCGTACTCGTCTCCTCGTTCCATGCACTAAATTAAAAGTTGGTGACCGCTCCTTTGCAGTTGCGGCACCACGAACCTGGAACGAGTTGCCGACTGATCTTAGAAGTGCGGATTCTGTTTTGGTTTTTCCTCGTTAATATGCTGATACCAATGTTTCTCTTTCGTTTCGTTCATTCGTTTTTTATGTATAAGTGCTCCGTTCCTTGTGGAGCGCAATATAAATGCCCTGTAATAATAATAATAATCATTTCAAGGTCATCTGGGAGAATTCAAAGTACATGTATTGCAACTGAAAAGACAATATCTTATGGTCGAGAGGATGGTGTGATTCCAAGTTAAGATATTGGTCGGTATGCGTTGGCTTGCGGTAAATTTTTGCCAATAACGAACCGTCCTCTGAGCGTCTGACCAATGTATCCAAAAAGAGAAGTTGTCCGTCAACTTCAGCTTCACATGTGAACTTGATATGCTCACTTCGGCGATTGATATGATGTGTGAGTTCATCAAGGTGTTCACGATTACAGCAACCGTATCGTTCACTAGCGGAGCCAGACGCGGAGTCTGAGATAAGTGTTGTCAGAATATTGCTCCACTGGGCGGACTTTGCAGACGAGGTTTCTCACATACAGTCAGCTCTTGGGAATTTTGGTTATAAACCTGACCCTGAACATTCCATAAAGCTAAAAAGCCTTCCAAACGGCGTTCTGGAAAATCAGCTCCTACGCCCAAAGTCAAGGTGAAATCCAACGTTACGCTGCTAAGATGCAAAAAAACACCAAAAGTGTCATCAAAAGTTCGGTTAAGTTGTTCAGCCTTTACTGCAAGGAGAAGGGGACGTCATGCGCCACGGCGAAGGCATACTTACCCGCGTCGACTTGATGTTCCTTTTAAGGCGGCGATTCTTTGGCAGAATCCTCGGAAAGCGTGGTGAATATACGCGAAGAAGATCCTTCAATCACTTAGATCCGGCTGTTACGGCATTTTGATAGCATACGGAATGTCGACCAAAATCGTCCAACGGACCGGAATTCAAGCATTCTAACGCGATAATTCAAGAATATGATGGTTCATTAAAAACTAGGAAAGATAAAGTAAAACTCAAGTTGGCCAATCCATCAGAAGACATGGCTAGATTATGACTCGATGCAGTGGATCAGTCTAAACAAAAACCCCGCCGTTGCCTTAGAATAAGGGTTCAATTCATCGACTACAAACATGCGTATTTGTCTAATCGCAGTCGTGAAAACTTGCGTCAAATGACGAAGCATGATGTAAAAAGTGGAACTGACCCTACTGGATCAAAATATGCATAACTAGTGGTGGAAATTGACAAAAACAGAACGTGGTGGCACCCTGGCTTGAAGGTCCTGGGCCAAAGTGGTTGATGTATTAACCCCAGCGAACCCAGGACATCCCGGGTGTTTAAGTCTACAGAGGTACATATACGTCTTAATCCAGAATGGTGATGATTCTGGCCGAAGACTGTGCCAAAAGGTGAGATGGTATGACAATTTAGGCCCTACCGGTGGGAAAAACACCCGGGTATGAAAAAAACTAAACAAATCTGCAAAGAAGGCCCGGAATTAGTCAGACTACACAGACCACTGTTTGCGGGCTAACTGCCGTCACTGTCTCTCGACATGCTGGATTTTGAAAGCGCGAAGACCATAGTATGACTGGTGTCTGGCCATAGATCTACAGATGCAAGTTTCGCATTATTCCAAGACGAGCGAGGACAAGAAAAGAATCTGAGTCTGCCATCAAAGGTCAAAGTTGATGACCATCTTACAACTAAAATCTGAATGCAACCGCTTGCAGAAAAAAAAAAATCAGTCGAGACGAGTGGAGTTTACTTCCGTTGGAAATCTCACGTACCTGCTTTCCGCCATCAACAAACCGGTTACTCTGCCTCAAGTTAGTGCGCCATTACTCGCGCCCCTGGTTACTCTCTTAACAACAAATAGTGAAAACCACTCTAAGAGTGAAATCTCACTCCAAAAGAGCCAGCTATGAACGCATCTTTTAGAGTGAAGACCACTCAATAATATGACAAAATAATCTACGGAAAGAGTGAACTGATAACCTCCTTTTTAGAGTGAATAGTCACTCTTATAGAGTTGTGATTCGTTGTGATTTGGTTTGTTTAGGTTGAGCATTTGTATGTGTTAGTCATAATTCATAGCAACGTGACATGAATGAATATGGTGGCGCATCATTGGCATGACTCGGTGAGAGACATCATGATTTGTGGCATGCATGACGTGTATGACGTGACATGCAAATTATTTTATTCATAACATTGGAAGTTTGTATTGTATTGAACGACATTATTGATAACAAGACCTTATCAGATATTCTATCGCTTGAGTGCATAACCAAAACATAGGAAATGCTTCGGAGGCTTGAATCAAAGGAGAACATAATTGTAAGTAACTTTCTTGTAAATTACATTTAAAAATATCGCATTGAATAGTAGGGTGTAATAAAAACACATACAAACATGGTTTATTTCAGGGAAATAGTGCAACTATTATCCCTCGGTACTGGCTACAGCCTATCACCCCTCAACCCTTTGGGTTCGGGTGATAGGCTGCATCCAGTACCGATGGATAAATTTATGCACTTATATTTCCCTCCAACCATGTTCTATAATATTTGTATACGGTTTACTGAGACAAAAAATGCAATGGTGCGCCCGCAGCGGCGTGTGCCCATCTCTCTGTCAGTGGCGTTTGGGCCGACTCCCCATCTAGAATGTGCTAGGGGGTTCGCCACTCCTCCCACACGAGTCTGTTTTGCATTCCCAGCTTATTCCGGTACCCATTTAATAATAGCAGAGATTATATACGCCTTATGCTATTGGCCTCTAGCGCTTTCACAATGGTCGCTGATCACTGTGGCCCACCATATACCATAAACCATTTATCATCATTTCAGGATGCGCATAGATCGTGATCAGCGCTTTCCCTTATCAGCAACATCATCGAGATACCATCGCAGCCGGGACCAGCTTCCTTCCCAATCTTCCCAAATATCTCATGGTAAATCGGGGCCACCCAATCGGTTATTTCTTGTCCATTGAATTACAAGATACTGACTCTCACTGCTCGAACAACAACGCCCTATACGCATGGATGAGCATGTATACACTGGATTCGAGCCGCTTCCTGATTGAGCTTATCTTTGAAGCTCTGATTCGTGTGGAGCGGGCAAGCATTTAAAGTGACTTGCCCAAGTGCACAACCCATTGGCGACAAGCGGGGCTCGACTCACAAAACCTTCTGAGACATTCCTTAAGAATTTCCCATACTTAAACACTGAATCTGTATAACTTCTAGAAAACATGCCAGTCTCAGTCCCTCCTCAGTGCATCATCCCCTGAACCTTTGGGGAAGAATTTTACTTGGTGAGTGCAGATAGATGAGTGAAGTACCGCGGACATACTAGTATACACCATTTTTGTGACATAATTTTTATCACAAATAAACGCTCTCCGCTCCCGTGAATTTAATTCACGTATATATTTTTTTTAACATGCACGATAAGAGATGCTAACATTGAGATTTGCTCAGTCGATAATCTTCAGGGTCGCCTATTGTGTTATTTGTTGCTACCGTCTCGGTAATAAACGATCGCAGGTTTTCTTTCTCTCGTGGTATTTTGACTGTTCTCTTCTTCTCTCAGCAGCAGCTCTTTGTGTAAGCCTCCAAATCATGTATGATGTGGCGAGTAACTTTCTCGCAGTACAATTGTCAATGGAATTTGATATTCCCTAACTCACATGTTGTTTACCTTGTGGGGGGTTGTTTCTTGGCCAACAGGAAAAATTGCATCTGCTTTGGGTGACTAGTAATATATGTTTAAATTGTCCATTGTGTTTGATATGTTTATTGATGTGATGTAATGCTCACAATGTTACCGGCCGTTCTAACCCCCAAAGAAATGGTTGACCACTATTTGTGATTGAATTATGTGACCCTTACCAGATAGATAAAGCTTATGTGATAATTAACCATCCGTTCCAAGCTTGATCTCTCATCGAGTTCTTCCCGGTAACTTCCGCAGCAATAATTTTTATCCAGCGAGTCCCCCCCCCCCCCGATTTCGGTATAACAATGGTGGAGAAAGCCGTTCGTATTGGTATTTTTTATATCACTGTTATGAGATCATCTCATGGGTAACATCAGATTTGGGGCATTTTGTGCATTTTGATCGTCAGCAGCAAAACTACGGGAAGATGAGCACAGCAGGCTACCACTCCACTTTTTATTTTTCTTTTATGTTTGGATGTTATGATTGTGGTCTTTTTGTTGATTTATTTTGGATGGGGCGTCAAATTGCGTATACATGTCACTTTAATATAACACGTAGAGAATTCATTATTATTTGATAGTAGAGGCCCGTTTTGTCATGAGTGAATGGTTCCCAAAATGACGTTACTTCAAATCATAACCGCCCGCCACAATCAGGGCTGAATTAACGTAATGTATCTTCTATGTCGGCATGCGTGATTTTATGTAGCGATGTGAATGTATTGTTGTGAGTTAACCAGTATACAACTCATTCCGGCGGGAAATTTAGGCATTGATTTAGTCGCGTATTTAACGTGTGCGATTAGTTTAAAGATGATATTCGCATTCAACTAGCAGGCAATTATCAATGTTTTTTTAACTATGCTATTTCTTTAATTACTTTCAATTGTTATGTTCTTTTCGTGATGAATCGAATCTGAAATAGGTGATAGTAGTTCTGATACGAAATTGAATTGGATATGGCTAATACGATTTTGTCAAACGTTACAATCTTAAATATTCAGGTATCCTGCGATGATTTAAAGATACTTTCCATTATTGCAAATTTAAAAATCCTGCTCACTTCGCGACTATACGTCAGATAAATCATCGCTTGCGCCGAATATCAAAAATTTGAGGGTCTGCTAGCAATCTTTTGGGGAATCAATACAGATGGCGATAAGACACGTTCAAAAATCCCTGACCTTCTTAAAGAACTTTTGCATGCGAAGCATGGCGGCTTGAGTTTAGAAGCTAATGGTTTAGCGCAATCAACTCATTAACGAATTCGCTGACAAGGTATGCTTCGTATCATTCGCGTGGAGACAAATTAGAACCCAACGCTGAACAATGTCATTTTTGTCCGCGGACTTTTACCATCGCTTCGTGTTTTTGTATTTTCAAACAACCAAAACTTTTCTGGGAAGCTTTAGACGCGGCTAGATTGGGTCTCGCAGTGCAAAATACCGCCAGTGAAAGGTGAAACTTCATGTTCTGATAACCTGACGAAAAACCATGAATCTGTTAGTTCATTCATTCCACGCTAGATTTCATAAAATAACAAGTGTGGTCTCTAACTAACGTCTAGACTTGACACAACTAGATTTTGACAAATCAAGTCAAGAAGCGAATTTTTCTTCATCTTTTAGTCATGAACGACTCGTCACTCAATCAAATGGGGCCAGAATGGTCTGTATGGTTTAGGTGTGGTCGCAGAGGTCAGGGGGTTTGGATGTGTTACTCAAAACATGGGGTTGAATGGGAAACTTTAACTAAGTACCCAATCTGCGTAACGAGAGAAGAAACACGTTTTAAAAACACCGGGTGGGTCAAAGCTAGTCCAAGAAAACATGAACATGGTATTACTTTTGTAGATTGTGGACAGAACTGCAAAACACAAACGTTTACCATCTTATACACAGAGTGATATTCAAGTTCTTGAATTATGTTTGAATCAAGCTCTCAGATAAATACCAAATTTCCCTTCCTCCGTAACATGGCACTTCGGTAGAGTGTTTAATATATACAGGTGCATCAATTAACCTCATCGATCATGATTGGGTTATATACTAATTCCTGACGTCAACAATGAATAAAAACCTCGTGTTGCATTGGCTCGTAGTCCGCTATTGAAGCAATTTGGAAATCCTGGATTCATGTTTTCTTATTCTGTCAATGCAGTTCTTTTTTCCAGTGCCTCTGATATAGCTAGCCGAAATCTCAACGCCTGATATGATTTGGAAGCAGTTGTGAAGGAACATGGGTGCCATTTATTGACTGTGGCAATAAAATTGAGCTAAAGAAATGCAGTCCATATTAGCCTTTCTGGCAACAGGAATCCCCCCCCTCATACCATCCGTTGTTCGAGCAAAAATATCCCGTTACTCGTCACAAACCATTGGCATTTGTCAAGTGGAAGGCGTGTCACTGCGTTAGGAATTTGGTTTGGGGTCGCCAATACCTTTTCTTTCCGTTGAATTTATCAATGTGCTCATTTATAGTAATGAACACATCAGATGATCCAATCATTTTTCTCGTAACCAAATTAGGGCACATTTACCCTCATTAAAATCTGTTATAAGGTTTTTTCATTTCCTGATTGAATGAGAATTGTTTAATTAATTACATTCATTTCTCAGTGGTATAATGATTCTGCACTTAAATAATTTTCTTTCTAAAGTGTCCGTAAACACTGATCATTTAACATCTTCAGACACTTCATAATCTGTTTTAAGGAGTTATTGATGTATGTAAGTAAAGAGTCCGCCTCGAAATTAATTCGGTGTGAACATGACATAATTACAGATGACAACCTCCTATTAGACAAGACCATATATATGGCTCCCATATCAAGCTGAAATCAAACAAGTTAATTACATGTTAATCAAAGGAATAATTAATTCGGGAGTCGACTAGTCCCGATGGGTTTCCCTTATGTAGTACCAAAGTCTGGTTCTCTTCTCCCTGATTACAGGTTGCAATAAATTTCAAGAAAGTGGAACGACATTTGTCCACGTGACAATTTGTCCTTGCCAAATATAACGATGCTTTAGATACGTATGTGTTGCTAAACCAAGGTATTTTTCTACATTAGATCTTGCTTCTGATAGTGGCACATAGGCTTAGAAGAAAGAGCAAAGACTCTCACACGCATTCGTGCCTCAAGATGGTCCTGTATGACTTTGAAAGAATGCCTTTTGGATTATAGACTGCCATTCCCCCCCGGCCAACGTTTCAAGAGCATCCGGAGGTATTGCCGGGTCTTACTGTCACATGGTCTTAATGTTACTTAGAACGGATGTCATAAGTTTTAGTAAGCCTCATTTTTCAGAACACTTGAAGTCATTTGAGCGTTTTTTAATCGTTTGCGCAGGGCATGTCTCAATTGCAACCTAATAATTTGTACTTTTGGTCAAGAAGTGAAGTACTTGGGTCATGTCGTCAGTGAAAAGGAATTGCGACAGTCCTGGCAAATTTTAAATGTAAAGGAATATCCCAACTCCTGCAAAGGTTTCTTTCTTCTGAAGTTCGGTCCTTTTTTAGGGTTTGGTGGGATCTATAAATTAACATTAAAGACTTTTGCCAAATTGCGGAACCCCCTTTTACCAATTTGGACCCATGACAAACTGCCCTTTGTTTTGGGATGGGAAATGTCAACAAGCGTTCGAAACGCTTAAGCAGAAGTTAATAGAACCACCTATTTTAGCTTATCCAGCTTTCAATGCCAGAATTTTCTCCGCCAACGGATGCTTGCGGTACGGGTCTAGGCTTCATTTTGGCACAGAACCAAGATAAGAAAGAACGAGTGATAGCTTCTGGTGGTAGAACATTGACAGATGCCGAAAAGAATTACACAACCACTGAATTAGAGGCAATTGGCATTAGTTGAAGGAGGTTTTCAGAAACACCCCCATATTTTGCACACCAAAAAGCGTCAAGTTCACTGTGACAACGATCATTGTGCTTTGAAATGGTTTTTTTGTAAAACAATACATCGGTCCGCCTTAAAGCGCGATGGGCGTCGTCTGAAGTTACAGACAGGAATACCTTTTGATGTTAGTGCACATCCAGGGTTGTCACAACACTAACGCCGACGCCACCTTAGTAGAATAGATTTGCCCAATGGGTACTTGTGCAGATTGTAATCATTGTCATTCTGAAATACTGCAACCGCTGAACTACAGAAGTACTAAGTAGACTGGGTTAAATCAGATTAGAGACTAGATGGCCTACGACGGAGCCTGCAATCCTGCAGATGTTAACTCTCGTCCTGTAGGTCTAGTAACGTGGTTTAAGAATCTCCCGCTATCAACAAGGAAACGTTAATAAAATGACCAGGAGGCATCAGCATACGTACCAGATTTTTCCCCAATGAGCTAATTTAAGACCAATTCACACAGTTTTGGTTAACTGAATGATTTTTCAGGTTCCTATTGAAATACCTTGTAGCTGAATTATTTCGATGATGCCAGAAGCTAGAAATTTAGTTTGCATCTGAATCACTATTATGCACAATTAATGCTTTTTATCACATCTGCATACTCAAAAAGATGGGTACCAGAGAAAAATGTCCATCGGGTTTTGTATATTCCGGTTTGTTTTGTATACAGGTTTAAGGAGGCTAGGACACGCTAGCTCCGCGCACTCGATCTTGCCTGTCCATCCAAGTTAATTTTCCAACAAATGCTTGCTTGCGTGGCGTTTCTGATTTGGACCGCGCGTACAATCAGCAGCGGCGGCGCGTGCATGCGCTTATGCGCAACTAAAACTAGGAAGCGCGAGAGATGCCTGTACGTGACGGGTCAAACTACAAATGCCAAGAGACTTCCAATTCCACACCCTCTCAGTAAAAACGGGAAAATTATACAAAGACCCTGGATGAATAAGGTGAATGAGGGTGCTTTACCACGAGGCTTACGAACTAATAACGTTTTCCATGTCTTTTTTTTAGTGTGAAAGTGTAGAGAGAATCCAATCTTTTTTTTAGTGTTTTCCCCTCGTACGGTTTATCTATTAGGACTACATGTAGCCGCCTCGGTGTCATAATCTTATTCGTCTGTGTCACACAACCACCCACTCAAATTGAAGATAGCATTACGGTTACCTTTTACAAAAACAGCCGAGATTCTTATATTATTTGAACCATGTTTAAGTAATGTGTGCCAAATTTTACGTGCGAATTTGACCTACTCTTGGAAACTTTTTCCTTGTTTTCCGTTTACGTATAGATGACACACATTGCCTATGGGCACCATCCGGCTCGACTTTAAAATTTGAAATAGCCTTTCTCGAGATGGGAACTATAAAACAAATGAAGGTGTTGGATCATGAATTCACCAAAAACCCCTATTCAAAACACGGCGTAAGTCGAGAGAATTGAGGCGATCCAATCCCGTTCCCCCTGTTTTTATTTGAGGTCTCCTTTTGTAAAAGTTTTCACTACGAAGCTAATTTACCAAAAGTTTAGTTCCTGCGCCTACTTTTGCGAATGAAAATTATATTGAAATCGGTCCCATGTCCAAGTTCGATTGGGTCCGCACTCCCACCTAAAAAGTTAACGCCCTCCTTCCCTCACTGCCCTCAGTTATAATCTGGATATAGGCCACTTCCATCTGTCCCCCCTATTTCCTCGCAACTAAATTCCAAAGACTGTAAAAGTTAAAGTCGTTTCAAGACTATTATACGGGAATAAACTTGAAGATCTAATATTTAATATATTTGTTCCTTGGAAATGAGATGTTGCCTTTTTGCCCTCACCAAATTACGCGGTTTGGTGCAATTTACAGTATATGACAACGAAGTATAGTATTGTTTGGTTGGATAAATGCCAGTAAAATACTCCGAAAGTTCCATAAACTTTACCGTATTTTAACGGTGTGCAGCATACATTTCCTTGTTTTAAAGTGTATTGTTTGTTATTTAATGCTCCCGCCAATTTCCCCCAGATTTTCAGAGAATTCGTCCTTTATACAGGCAACTTTAGGAGTAAATCGACTGGCGCTAGTATGCACTGCGTATCGATACGCGCGAGAGTATTAGACGCGTGATACCGACCTGTGTTGCGTGTGACCAGCTCTGAATTCGCATGACAGTTTTCTCCATTTGAACACTAAAAAAGTGGCTATTTGTGTACAGAATTGAGAACAATTAGTTCGGTGACCCCATCTTTTTTTCTTTCTTAATCGAAACTTCCTGGTAGGCAACTTTGTAAATTCCATCAAAAATTTCGATCGAACAGAATTTTTTTAATAATTAAAAATGTCTGTCGTAAAAAGCAAATTTCCATAGGGTTTTGTGTACTAATTTTTTTGGTCAAAAGTAAAAAATTAAAAAAATAGGTTTATTTTGAATCAGTATGATATGCAAAAAAACGAGGTCGGTGACCCCCATTTTTTATTTTGGATGTTATTACCATCGATGGAAGTTGTAAATACCGAGTTTCAATGAAACATTTCGGACAGATCTATCGTGTCCTAGCCCCATTAAATAACTGTCACGATCACGTGTTAGCTGACATTTTGGATTTCAAAGAAACTATAACGAATCCGTCAACGTTTTACTTTGGAACGCATGTATCGGGACGTGGACAACTGGGTTCGATCATGCATTTCTTGTTCGCAAAGAAAAACAACATAGGCACAAAGTATTCGCCCCATTGCTTCACAATGAAAGTGCCAGCAGCTTTCGAAAGAGTTAGTGTGAACATATTGGGACCCTACGACTACAAATTTATGGCAACGATATGGCATTGTGTTTCACAGGACCACGGTTTTTTTTTTTTTTTCCACACGATGGCCAAATCTCTGGTACCGTTGAAGGTGATCGATTCGTCAACCATTGCCAGGGCTTTTTTTGACTATATCATATGTGAACATGGTAGTCCTCAAACCTTGTTGAGCGACCGAGGTCAGATATTCCTTTCTAAAATGTGTGGAAGTGTGTAGATCCATGCCACAGATAATGAAAAGGGAGATCACCGGTCCCTATACGGCCTGTACAAAATCTTTGTCACCACAAATACGCGTTATTGGGGGTATTCGTGTTGTTACCGAGAACACGCAAAAAGGAACGAACGCAGTCCTGTGCGTATTACTGTGAAGCATCTTAGCTAACGGCACACCGCAGTGGTTGCGTAAAGATTTTGCATGGCACCAAAATCGAAAGGTGCTCGCGGTGTTAAAATCACGCCTTCCGATCACATTTGTAACGGTTAGAGTGGGAGTGGTTGTGGGCCATAAATAATTTGCCTCATTGTAATTGTTAATCTTTTATATATTGTGTGTCTGATGGGGATCATTAAAAAAAACAATTATGATGAGAAAAATGTTTTCTCCCTCACATGCCACCAAAAACATATGATTACAATTTTGGGTATTAAAATTGGATGATTTAGCCCATATTATTGGTTGTGTAATGAGTTGCAACATATTGGGTGAGACGCAGTCGAGACCAATATTTTAAAACTCAAAACAGACCAATAAAATATGGGCGTAAATCATCCGATTTTGGTTTGACTAGAAGGTAGCAAAAATATGATTTAATTGCCAGTGTGTGCTTTGAATGTGGTCGACAATTTCGAAGGCGTTTTAGTTCACACGTTTAAAAGGGAAATTACAATTCACTTAATTTCATTGGGATCACGAGAGAAATTTGAAATGTACTTATGATACCAAAATCTCAACTTTTGAATTTTTCTTCCTTTTTCAGAGTAAGTGTGTGTGTGTGTGGGGGGGGTGGGGAGGGGGGCGATGTTGTCGATCGGGGTCACCCAACCTTTAATAAATGATAACATGATAATTCTTAAAAGATTAATAGGTGTCATTATGGCTAGCCCACTTTCCCACTTTTGTCCGAGACTTTTGGAGGATTTTTTCCAAAATAATATCTTAATACAGAATAGGCCCATTAACAATCGCCCCCAGCAGAGCAACACTGTTAATAAGGACCATTTGATAATTAAAAAATGGGTATACAATGCTTAAAATTTAGGGTAAATATGTGTATTTAGATTTAGGCCATGATGATGATGATATTATTTACGGAGCCGACCCATCGTGTGTTATTTTTGTGGCAATGCAATGTCGGTTTTCTGTACAACAGTAATATTATTCGGATGCTATACACTCCAGTTAAGAGCAAAATCGGACATACAAAATCGGACATATATAATTTGAAAATAAATGGCTGACCAGTTATCTACTTCTCCGTAAAAACGGGAAAATTACGGGTATTTCCGTTAATCCCAGCATTTTTTTGTTTTTTATACAGTTTTAAACACGGCTTTTGCAAAAATCAGTTTGCTTGATTTGGGGAAGTGTATTTTTATGTTAAATTTTCCGGCTATTATGACTAAATTTTAAACTGTCGCTCTTATTCCTTTTAAATAATGGTCAATATCAAAATACTATTGTGAATTGCAAAATACAGAGTGCAGTAAAAACATGTAAATTTCACGGTATTATACAGGTCATCCATTTCTTGTCAACAAAATCGGGTAATGCAATTTACGGTTTGATTGTAGATTTTTTACACAAATGTAAATTTTACGGGTACACAACAATGTAAAAAAGTTCTATAGTGGGAGTCAGTGTTTTTTTTAATTCTATACCTGTTTTCAAAATCTGTAATAACTTAACGAATACATTTTAGTGTTTTTATGATTTAATTCTTTTTTACAATATACTGACGCTTTTCACCGTATTTTGTTGGCAGAAATGGACGTCTGTAATTTACTGTAAAATTTACCATTTTTTTTCAACAGTTGCAGGTTCGCTAAATCCGGTCCATTTCTATATACTTGAGGACTCAACTGCCGAGTGTTTGTGCTTTACAAACTTTATAGAGGATTGTTGACATAACTTCGTTTTGTTCTTTTTGTCTTCATAGCACTTTCCCCTATCCGAACGGAAATTAGCTCTGGCCCACTCTAGACAAGAAATAACCACTGATTATGTACAACTCTGTCGACGACCCAGACTTCATGGTAATTACATAAAAATAAACAATCGCGATGCTTTTGGTCGACATGCAAAATACAAAGGCGCCAGCATCATGCAAGGAGGAAAAAAGTAACGAATGTGTGCGGGTGCGTACCACAGACACGCGTTTTCAAGTTACCGCTTGAAGACGCTGCCAACGCATACGCTAACAAAGATTCCGATACACGTAAAATGCATTTGCGGAACATTTACTAATACCCCCAATAGCGCTTCCATGCGGACAAACAATGGCGGCCATACCGGAATCTCCTTTTCTATATCTGTGTATCAGCCGCACACAAAAGCTAAACACTAGTTCATATCATCCGCAATGTAATGCCATTCAGGAACGTTTTAATGCGGTAATTTTAGATAACATCTCACACACACTATGTCAATTAGTTTTCCATAACGACTGGGATAATTACTTAACAGCTTCCAATTTGCCTATAGAACACCTCCGTGCTGAAAATGCAGTCGGATTTAGAGTCCGTTCTCCTGTTGTAATGGAAGAGAAGCTAGACGTTCCGATAGACTAAACACTTCTGGCTCAATGCAAATATCCAGACGGAACACTTCGTGATCATATTCAGAATTTAGTGCGAATTAGAAGTGTTTTAGGACATCTCAAAACGTCTTACTTATGCAAAATCAATCCAAAATGAAGATCTTTTGACGACGCACGCAGATGGTCCATATTATCAGGTTGGCGACTCAGTTTGGATTTATAATAACGCCGCATTGCAGCAGGATTGTCACGTAACTCACCAAGTGCTGGGCAGGGACCATAGCTTTTAGTACAACAAACGTACCAGTCAATTTCAAAGTACGCAATCTCTAAAACATAAACTGAGGTCTTCCACGTACATGTGAAACCGCATGAAAATTTGGCGATAATGAACGTCCGTCCAAGTAATGATATGGTTCCTATGGATCCAGATCAGGGAGATCCAATCCCAGGCCTTGTTCATCGACGATTGTCCCTGGGATGTATTTGACCACCTTTTGGCTACCCAAGAACGAGAAAAATCAATTTCCATTGTTCAAGCTACCGCCGCCACTTCAGATCAAACTCAGAGTATGTGATAGAACGTATTATTAGAGGTCGCTATAGAATAAACCCTCGATATTAAAATCAATTTGCGGATTTTTCCAAATTCAAGAACCACCTGGGACCAATCAAATTTAAACCGCAGCGCCTCGTAGCGTCTCTGAAGCCCAGTCAGTTAAAATTACTGGTAAACTATAAAGTGTCAAGAATTATGTATCATTGTGGAATTAAATAAATCCTGACAAAATTGTGATTATGATATGTGTATAAATTTGTAGAAATCTATCTAATGAGAAATGAAGTAAAATTAATATAACTATGTTTGCTGTGTTTTATTGAAAATGATGAGGGTAAAAGTTGTTCATGTTTAAACACTCAGAATTGAAATGTTTACCTATAATATCATATTGTTGAGCAGAGTATGATATAGAGGTATGTTCTATTGCTTATATTTTAATGCCAATCGCGAGAATTTCACCTAATTGGGAAATTCCGATGGACTAAAAAAGAAAAAATCGCCATTTTGATCCATTAATTATAGCAATTTTTTTCCGCGATCATTCGGTGATAAGTACCTCGCCGTTCCCAGGTAAAAGTCCACTTGGCGCCTGATGATAACAAAATTTAAATGTTCCCCCTATTTTTGTCAAATAAAGGCTCCTTTTAGGCCTATAAATAAAAGGTTGCCACATTTCAATTCTGGCACAATGCGCTGGCCAGCTTGTGTATAAATGACACTCATAGGTTAGCGATTGCCAAATTGTGAATTGATATGCAAATTTTTGAACCACCGGGGGGGGGACGGTAACGATAAGCTTTAAGGGTTTTGATTGATATATTCTCAATTGGATATTGGTGCTGACGAGTAAACCATTTTCCACTCATGCGAGTTATGTAATCAAATTCCCGTCTCTTTTAAAAAGGTGTCCGAAAAGTTTTTCTAGAAATTGAGTCTTTATGAATTCTAAAATAACTGTATGGTGCATGATATGTCATGAAATCTTCTTCATTTAATAGTGGAAAATACTAGTCATAATGATACATAAACAGTGAATTGGGTATAACCACATACTTGTATATTTATATCCATATGTAATAGCTATCATTCTGTTGTCTAAAGTATTATTATGCCACAGGAAATGTAACTTTGTTTTGAAGCATTATGAATTCCACGCAAATTGTTAAGAGATAATTGTAAACACTTGTTATTGAATTTTTAATTTTTGTAATTTTTGTAAACAACTATCCAATTAATTTTGATAATTTAACATGGCGTATGTTTGTGACAATTTGGTAATGCTCTGAACATTTATTACACCTAAGCAGTATAAGAATATACATTATTATTATTATTTGACGGCCACCATCGGTTTATTTAGTCTATTGTGTTATTCATTTGGAGAACAAATTTTTTTTTTTAAATAGATTATTTTTTGCAATTGAAATCACCATCGTTTATTTAGTATGTTTATTTTAATTAATGGTCTGAAAAATTTTGGTTTCGGGACTTGTAAACGGTGACAATCCTCATTATTTTTAAAATGTTGGGTGAAGTCAATTTTCCGTGCAACCAAAATCACTCGAACAAATACTTGATCAGTTATTTGGTATCAGGAATTTCACAGAAAGGAAGCAACAATATATTTTCTTTTCTCTCTCAAGCATCAACATACGTATGTCATTTCAGTCCGCGAAAACGCGAAGATTTTTTGACAATCACACACCATTATCATGTTTATGGACTGATTTGTCTACGAACAAGAACTCGAACTTTCCGCTTAAAAATGCTTCAAGTTGTTTCTAGCTCGCGGATTCGTTAAGTGTAGAGGTTAGTTATCGTTACTATCTACGGAAGATATCTTCCAGACCCTCATCATCACTCAGATCGAGATGCATTATGAGCTCAACGATCATGAACACTTACGTTTTGGTTCTGGCACTTCCCGAACACATTATACATTCGCGAAGAAAAGAACATTGCCGAGAAGTGGAGGACGCTAACTCAATTGTATATGGAAAATGGTGGACAATGATTCGCAGAAAATGTACTCAAAAAACACACAACTGCGGAAAATGAAAGAACCGATGTCGAGAAAGGAGACTCTATTCGCAATTCCAGAAAATAAGACGAAGAGGATACGCCAAGGAAATGTATCACAATGGATTCAAATGAAATGATATGACAACTCCGGTCCACATCTGTTTGGGGAAAAAAAAACTTTTTAACATTGATTGTAAATTAGTTTAATAATAATTATTATGTACTTTATATTTTATGATATTTTAGTGAGTTGCCAATACCATATGACAAAAATCCCCTTAATTTGTCCATGGTCAGGAGCCAAATGTTGTAGGGAAGGCTATGTTTGTGACGATAATGTTATCATCGAAATAAACGCTCTCGCTACTCGTGAAAATTTAATTCACGTATTAATATGTTTTTTTTTTTACATGCACTATAAAGATGCTACAAGGACTTGCTCAAAAAGTCCGATAATCTTCAGGGTCCGCCTATTGTGTTTTTGTTAGGCGACTCGTCCCGGGTAATAAAACTATCTGCAGTTTTCTCTCGTGGTAGTTTGACTGTGCGGCTCTTCTCAGCAGCATCTCTTGGTTTAGAGGCTCCCAATCATGTAAGGTTTAGCGAGTAACTTTCTGCATTCCACTTTGTCATGGAATTTGTATATTCCTAACTCACATGTTAGTTTTTTACTTGTGTATGTCTTGCAACAGAAAACAAATTGCATATGCTGTTGAAGGTGAACTAGTATAAATATTATGTTGAATGTACATGGTGGTTTTGATATGTGTATTATTGATGTGATGTATGCGCACTGTGTACGGGCCGTCTAACGCCCCAAGAATGGTTGAACACTATGTGTGTATTGAAATATTTAGAACCCTTCACCAGACTAAGTTCTGATGTGATATGTTTTAACCAATCCGTTAACCAACTTTGATCTCTCCCCCCCCATCGAGTTCTTCCCGGTACTTTCTGCCCATCAAATTTTTAATCCACGAGTCCCCCCCCCCGCCCCCTATTTCGTATGAAGTTACTACTCACACATCAACATCCAATATTGGAGGGTCTGGCGCCCCGCCCCCGCAAACCCCTCCAAATCGATTTCCTGCGTGTAATACGCAAACACTACTCCAAATCGGGGGCTGCGGACATCGCAAAACCTCCAAAAACGGATGTTCTTCCGATCTTTAAATATTATTATTTTATATTTTAACACTCCAATTCGGAGTTTCAGCGATAATCGCAAACATCCAAATCGGGAGGTCTGTCGGACATCGCAAAAACTCCAAACTCGGAGGTTCCCGTCGAAGATGACGCTGACAGAAAAAGTGCCGAATTCAATAAAAGCGGACCCGCTGCTGAGCGAACCCACGCACTTGACCATCTCTCTCAACCGTGTCCAAACAATGTAAGATCAGCAATGAATAGTACTTGATGAGAAATATTGGGCATTAAGGCCCACTGCGCTACGATGAATTACAGATAGTTGAGCTCCCTCCCGCTGAAGACTAAGCTGGCATCAAACGCGGACCGTCCAAATTAAAAATGAATGGAAATTTTACAGAAATGAGCTGGAGTAATTCTAAATAGATAATGGATCAGTGGACATTCAATTCCTTCCTTTGAAGAAAATGCGATACTGAACAAGCAAATGCCGTAAAAAAACGGGCGTGCCCAATGATATCAAGGCTATATATTGCTGAAGATGACTCCAAAAAATACACTGAAAAAAATACGCGCATCAACTGATCCATGCTGGTGAACCATTGACACACACCAAGCTTTAAAATAAAAATAGTAACTCAAACATGTCACACATATCTCATCCTCTTCTTTTTTATTCACATTTTTCAGACTTTCCTTGTGTCCTTATGTAGGAAAAATCAATGAATATATTACCACTCATAGAAATAATGAAACGGGTCATTGCATTAACTCTGAACTGAAGAGTTTGCCTTAAACTGAGGTGAGTTAAAAGAAACAGAACCAGTGATGTCCGCAAACCCCCCGATTTTGGAGTGCGGTGTGGCGTATTAGGCCTAACTCTGACACTCCGATATTGGAGCGTTTGAATATAATAATATATAAGATACGCAGACCTCCGGATTTTTGGAGTTGTTGCGATGTCCGCGGACCATCCGATTTTGGAGTGTCCTGCGAGTATACGTGAAACTCCGATATGGTGGGTTGTTGAATATAAATTAATAGAGGGGGGTATTTAAAAGATACCCAGAACTCCGTTTGGAGTGTTTTGGCGATGTCCGCAGACCATCCAATTATGGAGTCTCTGCGTATTATACGAATGAAACGCCGATATTGGAGTGTTTGAATATAAATAATAATTTAAAGATCCGCAGCACCCCGATTTTGGGAGTCTTTTTGGATGTCCGCAGACCCCTCCGATTTTGAGTGTTTTCGTATATAGATTTAAAACAATCCGATATTGGAGTGTTTAAAAATATAAATAATAAATTTAAGATACGCAGAAACCTCCCCGATTTTGGAGTGGTTTGCGATGTCCGCCGACCCTCTCCGATTTTGGAGTGGCTGCGTATTATACGCAGAAACTCCGATATTGGAGGTTTTGCGGGGGCGCAGACCCTCCACATATTGGAGTAATTCATACACCTCGTTTCAACAAAGGCATTCCAGAGACACCTCTTTATAGAAGTTGTATCTCAAATACCCGTTTTTTGAGCAAATTCTAAGATTTCCATATTTATTTCTCTTTTCCTTTTTCCTCTTTTTTCCCCTAAAGTTGAAAAAATCGCGTTCCCCCCCCCCTCATTCAATCAAAAAAAATCGCACCTCTTTCTCCAAAAAAAAAATATTTCGCCCTAACGTTGAATTTTATTACCATCTCCCTTCCATAAATAACGATCGCTCCCCTACTTCCGGGTAAGTCAGGGAGGTCCCAAAGACGATCGGAACAACAAAACAAATTCACAAATTTATATGATGGTGCCCACTGATGTGACACCTTGGAAAAGGAAGTTTCCTCGATAGTTTTTCAAGCATTTGGTATTCAAGGAGGAGGGAATTCCTTGTTGGAGGCCCGAAAACCTCCGGTTCTGCAAAAAAGAATGTTAAAAAGCTATGTTTTGAATTAGCCATTCAGTTCCCAGGTGTGACGATTTTGGACACAACCGTTGAAAAGCTTTATATATTCAGTTAGGTATAATACTTTGTGAACCCATAAATGTTTTTTCCTTTTCCCTCCCAACTCTGGTGAGGTGCCTTCTATTTTTTTGGAAAAATTTCACTTCACAAAAACCAGCACCCAAAAAAAATCGTAGCGGATGCCGGCTGCACTACTCAATATATGTACCTCTGGACCGCCCATCCAAAATACAAAACAATTTTGTTAAGGAGTTGTTACTGATCTCAGTTACTCCCGGATTGTATTTACCTACTCCGAGACCCAAGACAGGGGGGGATAAAAAAGTAATGCCTCCTTAGTCACCAAATACTTTACAATGATCCGATGAACACAAAAATGTACACAGATTATAGCCTGATGACTCTTCTACATGGAACTACTGTTGAACATATTCATCATGGTCTCGATGCATTTACGCACCGTTGAACCCAAGCTTCAAACTCAGGTTTTGAAATACTCTGGAGCTTAATTTTAGGCCCAAACATAACCTTCCGCTATTCTATAACTTAACAACTTATTTGAACTTCACCCGATCTTCAAATCTCTAGCCCTACCTAGAACTAGGCTCGCTTATTCATTAAAATTGAAATGAGATTTGGGAGGTACAGCCAGTACTACAAATCTCTAGAAATTTTATCATTTTCAAAAATTCCAAGGGGCCAATCGACTCAAAGTTGATGGCTACAGTGTTTTGGACATCAGAGGGTAGTATTCTCACAGACTTCTTGCCTGAGGGGTCCACACGTGAACAGTGAAAGATACGTAACTACCTCACAAGCTTAGGGAAGCCATCAGGAAGAAGAGACCACTTAAAGACATTCATTTCATACAGCTCCATCCCGATAATGCAAGGCCACACACGTCACTTTTCACAACCCATGCAATAGCCAAAATGGGGTGGTCTGTGATAACAACAAACATCATCCACCATACAGTCATGACTTTGCTCCTTCAGACTTCTATCTGTTTGGGCCAATGAAAGAAAGTCTCCGTGTTACCCATTGATTTGTATAACTTTTAGATTAAACTTTCAGACTGAAACATAGTTTGGGTCGAATTTCATGGTAATCTTGAGTATAAACTATAACCAGTTTTCTTTAGAAAATTTCGTGTTCATTGTCACATGCATCGTCCTTATAATATGGGGAGTATTACTCCTGGCAATCAGATTTGTCAGTTTTTATCATGATTGCGGAGAGAATTCTGTGCTAATAGAAGACAACACCAATGCAACCATCGCGAATCTCTTTAAGTGTGTGTCCCTACCATCTGATCATCTCTGAAATCAACCTCCACTACTGACTGACCAATGCCATTTTGCCTTCGCCACCCTTGATCCGGATGTTTGACAATGAAATCAAAGAAAGCTGAAACAGAAAATACCTATATTTATTGAGATATTGTACGTTGTATGTTAACACAAATGAGAAAACGACAGCTCTTCGTCTCTTCGTCTCAGTCTTCGTGTACCGTATCTTTGGAGATTTTATTTCATTCTTTGAACATTATTTTTTTCTTATATCGTTACCTCTTGAAGCCTGAATTCATTGTCGAAAGATTTTGTGACACCTATAATAAGGCGTGCAAACCTATTGCCGTGATTATCACCATATCTGAAATGAAAATTGAAAATTGGAATTGTACGATTAAGTGAGTTTATTTCTCTGAAAATGAAATATATTTGTAACATGGAAAAGTACTAATTTACCACAGAAAGGAATGGCATTTTTTTAAAAATATTTCATCTCCTTTGATTTGTGTTTGTACTCACGGCATGGGTACCCGTGTCAGTGTTCGAGGGGGCAATGGGAGGGGGTAATTTTCCGAGGGGAAAACGCATACAATGGGGTCATTTCCCATTACCCATGGCGTGGCCACTGACCAGGGGTTAGGTGATTCGTATGATTTATTTTGGTCACAATTCACAATACATTGTGGCAAATGTATCAAAAGTCGGGTTGTTAAAATAAAATATTGAAAATTCCGTAAATCAATACTCCGCAAGATATGCAAAAGTTACGCATGTGTAATTTGCCAATCTAGTAAGACTGACGTCCAAACTATGTGCGGTAGCTCGTTAGAGTAATTTAACGGCGATTTTAACCACGTGACATACCTACAGGATTGAGGAACACCGCTCCTAGGAAAAACTATAAAAATTTATAATGCCATGTGGAATTTACGCGAATGCTTAATACTAATGGATTATAGCGAAAATTTGCTTTTGAGAAAAAATAACTTTCTACTCCCCTGCATACATATAATACCATGTATCCGCTAATTATGTAAGTGCCTTCTCCTCGGAGTTAAAGTAATTATTAATAAGTGATTTTGATACGAAGTTAGAATCATGTCATTTCTTTCAAAATCTTACATATTTCTGAAGTAATCCCAGTTGGCCCTGAAGAAATCCCATGCCAATGAGCTACCCACGGGATTATCAGCTACAAACCTCAATACGTCAACTGCTTCATTAATACTAATCTCTGTGCTGTTCAATGTGTACGATAGGTACCTGCATAAAGATAGTTTTGTAACTTTAAAATAATTGGACAAAAACCTTAGGCCTTTTCACTCGCACTTTTAAATGATATATGAAACTTGGCTATTATTCTGAATTGATGAGGAGGGCGAGTGAATGTTTTATTTTACGATTTGCGATTTAATGAGTTTTAACCCAAGAAAAAATGCTGAGCGTATCTAAAATGGATTTCAAGATAAGGTCCATTACAGAGGCCATATGCAAAACTAGCTTGTCCAAGGTTGTCGCATGCATGATTGAATACAATGAAGCTATTCCAAAAGGAATCAAGAATTGTATGACTTGATTTAGTAAAGCTTTCGACGGCGAGTGGCATCCATGACTAATGACAAAGTTTTCCGTCATAGGATTCTCGGATAAGCTGTTGAACTGGCTGCAGGACTACTTGCTTGCCCATTCCCTTATAGGAAGTCCAGCAAAAGGCTGATCAGTGTAGGCGTACCACATGGTTCCAACCTCAGTCCTCTTTTTTCTTTGATTCATTCGCGCAGTATCATGAATCCATTATCATCTTTGCATACGATGTTATACTTGTAAATTTCATAAAGTCCAAAAAAGACAGAGAAGAGCTCAACATTACGGAGTGTATTATTTGGTGCTGCCAAATGAAAGAATGTGGCAATATCAAAAGCACTAAGCGACTTGCCATCCAATTAAGCCTCTATACTACTTCATTGGAACCAGACTAGAAGAGGCCGATAACTAAGACGGCGAATTCAATCAGAAGAACAGTGCAACGCATACAAGACAGCTAGCACTCACATTTATTGCAAACCAAGAGTAGCGTGTTGGAGACAGAAAGAAGGTAGAAGTTCTCATGAGACCTCATTAAAAGTTTTAGGTCTGTCCATTCACCGTGAGAGGTAAGAAGAAATATTTTAATGGCCACAGGTAGAATAGTTTATGGTACTCATACAACGTATAGTAATGTAGCTAGTAAACAAATACATTGTTTCACATCTAAGATAGCTTGGATGTTTCATTTGAAGTATCAGGATGAAAACACCAGCAAATATTTCATTAAATGTTGTTATTTGAACATAACTTACCTTCGACACTGCAAAATATCATTCCTTAACAAAGCACTGGAGAAATAATGCATTCTTATATCAATGCACACATAACACAACTAAATTTTTATTTGGCCATAAAAAAGTGGGCCAAACTTGTATACGAGATTAGCACAAAGCGGATTTGGCAAGTCCTTCTGTCATTAACAGACCATTGTAGAACTGAATGCATCAGTTTCCAGTAAGCCGATTCTGTAAAGTAACTTTGTACCATGGACACAATATGTTTTGTAATGGCAACAAAGGCCTAATCTCCACATGCCCGAGGATTGAACCATCACCCCTATGGGAATATGTATGGATTCTCACTTAATTTGAAATCTACTGTAGAATTTAATGAAAAATCCTGCCTAGGAATTGGTGTTTCCTACCTGCTTAGTATCCATGGCTGATTACTACACGCCATTGCTTCCATTAAAATCCATTTTTCTCTATTGTCTGTGGTAGTTTGGTATTGGTTAAACGCAAACATCCACTCCTCTTGTCCACCGATGGAAATTGCAGCACAGTATACAACGGAACGGAAAGTATTGTCTTCGGGAGATAGCCTATTTAGCGGTAATCAAAAACATTGTAAACACCATGATGTAAACAAATTGTCTCGAGGCTTATGTGTGATAACTGGCGTTGAGAATTATACTTTCCAGTAATGCATGTACTCATTGAAATGCAGGTGGGTATTACTCCCAGACGCACACAAAGATTAGGCACAAAACTTTGCCAGATTTTTTTCATAATGCGACATTTTAAATTCAAAATGTATGTTATGTGTGAGCGTATTTTCTAATTGCAAATTGTATTATCACTTATAGTAACGGATTGCTTCAAGGCCATGCTATATTTCTTTTATGTTATATACCATATCTTTAGTATAAGAATTGCTCGAAATTGATTTGCTATTTGAAATGATTGGCAAAGAATGTTTGTTGGACTACAGAAACAAATCACCCCATGGCGATTTGCAATAGAACGTCTGCGTAGACCTAAACAGTCTTTCGGATTTCGGGAGGTCAATAGGTTAACTTGGCTAGACCTGCCTCCAGAACAACCCAAGCATGCAGAGAATACAAAGGAGTCACCTGCAAAAATAGCTGAAATTGTCAGGTAACCAAGGTACATGTATTGTATTCTTTGCATGCTCGGATGATCTGGAGGGCAAACCAAAGTCCATTCAACTTAATTTACCTTCCGTTAGACATTCCACAGCACACCTGTTGCTGACAATGAGTGACTTGACAATACGGACCAACATGGATACCTCCACAAATGCTAATTATCAATTATTTCAAAATATTCGCTGATTTATTTTGAACAATAGATGTATTCTGATTTCAGTTAAATGAGAAAAAATGGTTTAAAAAGTAAATAAACAAAAAATAGGAGCTTGTCCTTTGCAAGTTTGCTTACGGATTATTTGATGCATTACTCATCCAAAGTCTGTAGATTTTTAATGCAGTATCCTGGCAGTGCTGATGTCCAAAAAGGCACGCTGTACCAAATGCTACTTGTCTTGCTTTCCTGGCGATCACAATAGTAATATTGTTATTGTTGTAGTAGAAGTAGTGGAAAAGAAGTCAGCCAAAATATTTTGCATAAGAGATGTGAAAAATACAAAGTTTTTAATGATACCCAAATTTCAGTTTGATGGGGTAAGGCTGAGGATCTGGTAGTCCCTCTTTAATACTCTCGAAAGAAAGCGCAGAAGTGTGGGTCTTTATTCAATTGAAGGCGTTGCAAATTATTTTACAAGTTTGATTTCATTGTCACTCACTGCTCAAAATGTGTCCCATTCTTCCATCCATATTGACCATAGAGTGGCTCAATCTGTTGCAAGACGTATCTCTGTGTGACAATTGTGAAAGTTGAGAAAAATTAAGAGATGTGTTGCTAATGGATCATTTACTGAATTCTTATTTCTACCTCATTCTCAGCTATATGTTTTAAATTCATTGGTCAACATAATTACATTAAATTCGTACTCAATAAATGTGTCGTTTCTTAAAAGCACGCAGTAGTGATGTTTATAAATTGATGCTATAATTATCAAATGGTCTGCGCTTATCTATTTCTTTTTCTACGTTTTCATTCGTTACTGTATTTCTTAAGAATGTACAATAATTTACCTGGAGTAGGCCATAGGCATCAGTTTTACGAAGCTTTGTTCTGAAGTAGCTGAAAATATCGCTAGCGGTAGTCCACGGTAGATATTGATTCTCATATATAATGTACAAGGTTACACCTAGGACAGTGGTTAAATCCAACTGCCCTGTGATGCAAGCTAAGTTATAGGCATCATCCAGAAGACCTGCTCTGTTGACTAGTGGAATCATCTGGTAAACCAGGACAAATACAAGATGTTGAAAGAGTGGAATATAAGACACAAACAAAACTTAAAGGTAACATACAGACTGATATGTTACTGTTTAATAGTTTAATAGTAGGTTATACGGACTCAATAGAGTATGCTCTGGCAATTGATCTTAACCCTGATCGCAAAATAGCCATCTAGACCATACATCAAATTCATTGGTTTGTAACATCAAAGGGTTTCACTTTACATTTGACTGAAGTGAAGAAGAGCGTCACTGTATTCAAGAAAATACGATCGATAAGCTGATAATTGTTCTCAAATTCATATGAATAAAGAACCGATGCAGATTAGACCATTTTGATGTCACAAGCTTGTAGAAGTGATTTATAGAGTAACGTAGCTTTCAGAATCGTTATTATTACATTCTGGCAGCTTGTGAAAATTGAAAATTCGAATTTTTAAATTTCTTTCTTTGTTTTTCCTCGTCAAACGTACACTATGATTTTTAAGAAGTTGTTGGTTTAGCATCAGCCAATTTCTCTTGTCATAGTTGACCCTGTAGAATCCCCGTGGACCAGAGTTAACGAGCAGCCAATCATACGATGTTCCATCAATCAATGCTTCAGCTGAGGTTCAAAAGAATTTTTTTAAGATTATAATGTATGTTAATAAAAAAATGAATCCACAGAGTTCTGTTACGCTAACTTAATTAATATGCTAATGCTAACTCATGTTTTGACACATTTTTTCTTGAACTTGCTTTCCTTGACTTTTAGGTGCGCTTATTTAAGGCAAATAAATTGACCAACTCATTTACAAGATAATTTAACACGGGCTTCTATGAATCCTCCTTATGCAACCCATTTTGAAGAAAGCACTAACGTTCGAGCCTCGTTTTTATTTTTATGCGTCTTTGTATGTAGGTATAAAAACCGCTCTAACAGAAAATAATTATATCAGAAAAATCTTACATGCAATTAGTAAACTGACACGTCACACAACCACGTGAACAAACTAATCGGCGAATTGCAATATTAACTTAATATGTGAGCTTATACCTTCATAAATGTCTCTAAAAGTTGTCCTTAATGACAGTTTACTGCTTAATGTAACTAATTTGGTGTTCCTCTGTTATCAAGTAAATCATTTAGAAAGTGCATTGAGGCAGAGAAATTATCCCGGGAAATTATGTATAGGATAAAGCATTAGTGGAGTGCATTCGGGGATATAATTGCATCTTGGAGGCATTAATAAATTAACATATGCATTAGCGGGGCCACTGTGAGCACGAGCGCTTTAGCACTCCACTAATGCCTTATCTGTCATAAACCACATGAGTATAATTTTATACACCATCAAAACATAAATACAATATTAATAACTCTTTTTCTGATATATTTTGGATACCTTTTAAAAATTTATAACTAGAAATATTGTAGTTCTACGAACTTTCCACAACACTGGGTTGACTTGCATAAAGCAGCAAGCATTTGGAGAGAAGGTGTGAAAAGTGATACAATGTAGTATTGATTGAAACTTTGATGAGTTACCAGCTCAATAATAGGTTAGCTTTTGACATAATTGCCCTGATTACAATGGAACGTAGCGATTACGCATTAGTCAATACTTACTTCATCAATCGGATTTGGATGAATAAGCGCAGTTGATTTACATGCCGATAATTATTCATTAAGTTCTTGATGTATCGCATTATTTGCATAGGTCAAATCGGGGTTATTAACACCGCAGATTTTAAAATAGACAATTGTATGACACATTGCTGCTAAAGTTGCTTGTTTTTTAACACCATAGAAATAAGATTTGTATTTTAAGGTATATAGACTCTGTAGTGAGTGTCAATCTGATTCTTTCCCCGTTCGTAAAGCCACATAACCTGGGAGGTTGTGGTAATGAACGTTCTGGCCTTGGTATTATTGCATTACCATGGCAAGTGAACTGTTCAAGCGCTTTCACTTGAGGGGAAGTAAAAGCATGCGTGCCGGCGTGCATTATTAAATTCTATTGTTTGATAATGCACCCCCTGAAAATGCACGCATGCATATTTAAATCGTGTCATAATGCACGCATGCATATTTAAATTTGAGGTAAGCGTGCATTCGCGAATATAATTTTACGCGAAAACAAAGAAAACCCACTCGAAAATAATGCTCTAGTGGTTTATGGGGAACTAATCTGTTTGGGTTCGTTCCATTTTGACTTGTTAAAAGCCTCTGAATAAAGAGCTAATAAAAATGTGTGCTGTAAATGGCTTCGGCGTAGATTTATGTGCGGTGATTGCGCCTATCAAACAACTGCGTTGGGATGGCTGTCGCACTGCTTTGATAATATTCTTCTCAAAATCATACCTACTTTGATGATTGTCTTGATAACCATAATAGTCATAAGCTATTTTGTTAATAAGTTTATATATTGTTCTTATAAAACAATAAACAAAGCAATTATCGTTTTTATTCGTCTATATGACCTGGTCCGTTTTCCATCCATATGAGATGTCTATCTGAACCAGCTGAACGACTTGATGTAAAAGACAACGGTATCCACCAAACATAGCTAGAGACACAAAGACAAACATACATTTAATCATTTATATTCATAAGTGTGTGAATATCATGAGGTCAAATCTGACTTTTCTAATTCAAGCGGCGAAGCCGGGTGAAATGGAACAAAATGTTGAAGTGATATAATTTTACTTATTTATATTGCTGAAATTCTAGAAACACTAGAATGCCAAACTTAATTATTTCTAGAACAAACTACACCTTCAATCTTAGTAAAAAAAGGTGTCATGTGAAGAGAATAAAAATTAGATTTAGATTTTGATGTTATTTTTTTGTTTTAAGATATAAGTATTTTTGTTTTACTCAAAGACAAAAAAATCAAAAATAAATTTTCTCAAAAAAATCCAACACGAGAATCAGATATATTGGTTAAAAACTACTTCCTTCTTTTGAATACCACAGGGCCTTCCCTCTTGGCTAGAAATAATTACTACTCCAAAAATTAAAAAAAAAATAAACGTTGAAGAAGCATAATAGCCGATAATCCTACTTTCTTTAAACTGTAACACAATTACTTCGAGGTCACGCACTGATTTCATTTGGACGATTACTATGAGAACGAACACTTTTTGTAAGAAGCTACGCATGAGTGAGTGGACGATCTCTATTCTTAATTAAACACATACGGATTACCTTAACTTAAATCCCGGAACTTTAAAACAGCCAATCCCAATAAAATATTGTAATGCCGTTTGATTTGAATGACAATTACTACAGGAACCAGTGCATTTTGTTAGAAGCTATATTTGCATAGGTGAATGGTACCAGAATTGAAATTCTGAATAAAATTGAGCATTTTTAACATTTAAAATTCGTATTTTGAGCAAATATACGTAGCGCATGCTCCACACTCAAGCCAATCGCTGTCTGCACTGTGACAATTGACAGAAACCGAGTGCGCGCAATTAGTCGCCTAATTCTATCCCCGACTATTAATGATATGCCTGGATTATTTTACCTTTCAAACTTTTCTATCATTGGTTATCAAAATGGTATTTTAAAAATTTCGAATTTGATTACAAGGTTTTTGTAGTTTTTACCCTCCATCGTCGTCCTTCGAAGGAGTGTTGGTTTTTGGACCCAGTACAAATAGTTTCTGATGAGCTTGGAAGCTGATGACAATCATTGTTAGTGTAATCTCTTGTGATATTGACGACGGGATAACCCATTTGAAGCACCCAGGTATGCATTATGGCTGTCACGTTGAGTCTGATGGCATCCTCATCGGCTGCCTATTGAGGTAGATATAGATTGTGAAATGTATTTAAAAAAAACAATAACCAACAATAAAAATAATTTCTATTTTAAAATTTTTAATTTTTCTTTTTTTAAGTTTTTATCTTTTTGTAAATTATAAAATGTTCACATCATTTTGTAATTGTAAATTCATATTGAAAACGAGAGCGAATGGTTCTAGAAACAAACTCCAAACGTATTTACCTATGGCTTTTTGCAAGGATTTGATATTACCATCCTGCAATCCCAGATGTGTATTTCACTTTGCTATAATATTCGGGGAGTCCGACTTTTGAGCTAATTGACCTACTTCTGCAATTGCATAGTATTTATTAGGGATGCTTCAGGAGGATGTTGTTAGGTACCAAAAGTGGCATTCTTTGCTTTAACTTACCTCCTGGAGACATGCCCATAGTTGGTCATTTGTAGCTGTGTCATACGCGTATCGGTTAATATACATCGACACAAAACAAAACAAATTACAATTTCAGTTTCTTTTCTTTAAACAATGAATGCTCTTTAAAAACTATGATTTGGAAAGTAATATTATTTCCAAATAAATCCTCTTTCTTCCTTCGAAGAAAGTAAATATTAGTAGAATAGATTTAAACTAATGATTTGAGATATCTACCATTATATTGCTGTTTTTTGTTGTTTTTTTGTTTGTTTGTTTTGTTTTGTTTTTGTTTTGAGGGTCATGAGTGTTTTACTTTTTCCGATATGCGCAGACGATGCTAACTCCAAATGGACTGTGTCTAAATGAGCTTGAAAACAGGACAAGTGAAATCACCGAATACGGACTGTCAGAGGTCTGTTGCAGAAGTTTGGGATCAATTTGTAACTATTTTCCCTTTTGCATAATGTCTACATATGACAGTGTTTTCTAAAGTCTTATCGAACCAAATTTTGAATAGATAATATCAGTATTTCATTAAGTCAAAATAATATATCAATTACAGTCACTACCTGCCTTGCTCTACCCTAATATGTAGATTAAAACAATTATCTGTCAGCCAAATTCTGATATGCAGGTATCAACGTAAGCATATTGTAACGGGATTTCCCTAGTCTGTTTACCTCCCCCCCCCCTTTATGAATTATTTGTGGCATTTGTATGCGCATTCATAAACAGAGCCGACAGGTGGTGGACGGGCCACAAGCAGGTCCTACCCCGGAAGACGCAACATTTCGTCCCTGGGAATTCCCCGACTTCGCGCATTGTGATTGGGGTTTGGCTTGGTCGGCTGACTAGAATTTTGGTTTACGCGCAGGCGGTGGCGCCAAGCTTCATTCATATCGCAAAACTGCCGAACGAGTCATTGGACGAGCCTGACCGTGACCGGAATTTGAAGTCCCTTACGTGCGCTTTATAAAGAGATCAGTGCAGTGGCGAGTGGGAATTCCCGTACAGAGCCGCGGCCGTTTAAATTGCCTTAATCGGTGTTCCATAATTGTCTGCAAAACTATCATCAAATCGGTTTTAAAGACCGGACATGAGAGGAGTGCCACATGCAGGTCAACGAATTATATTCCGGTGGTGCATAGGCTAACCTGGTACCGGGCCTGGTAGCCTGGTCCGCGCTATAAGTAGCGGTGACTCTGCGATTGAAAATGAGGTCAAGCGAGCCTCGTTCAAATGGATCCCGTTGGTTAACCGTTATTCATACAAAAAAAAATACTTATAACTGGCGTTGATTCTCAACGCCAACGATTTTGAGTGGAAATATTGAGATTAAACATATTGTTTCGACTTTGGCAATTTTAGTGATACTTGCTAACCTATGGGAACGGCAAAAACGACGCTATTCTTTGCCACCCCCCCCCCCCCGGGTTACGCTCTCGTAAAGTTTGTGCGATGATCAGCGGACTTCAGACGTGGCGAGCTAAACATAAACTGAAGATATGGGGAGACGGACTTCAGACATGCGCGCTAAACATACACTATGGATAAATGGGGACTGGGGAAGACGGACTTCAGACATGATGGTAGCTAGACAAACTTTAGAGATGGACGAACTTTGGTGCGGACGACTTCATAACAGACACTGAATGTACTTTAGAAAGAATACCACTAGATAAGGATATGGTTTGGCAGACGACCGAGTAAAAAAATGACGAGGCAAGCTGTTGTGAATGTGGGCATTTTTTACCCCCCATGAGTTACCGCTTGTTTTGCTTTTATTTATCAGCGTGAATTGTCAACAGACAGTACAGCCAGAACACATTTATGCATTTATTTTGTTTCATTGTTCGCTGTGCCTTAAACAACATGGAGAGTGATTACAAACAAACTAGACAGAATGCACCTACGATGACAAGAATCCCAGCATCTTTACAATATCGCCATATTTCTCGCTGATATGTCCCTAGATCACTGTAGATTGACGCAAACGGACTAACGCGCTGAATTGTGCCACAATATCGGTTTTATTCGGGTAAAATAGCTTGGCCAGCTCGTTTAAGATTTATGATTAAAATTGGGATTTTAAATGTACTCCATTTAGCGATCCATCAAGTTCGACACACAACGAGTAACAACACAAGAGAGCCTGAAGACAAGAGCAGAGCACCGGACAATAACTGGATGACCAAGACATGCATTATGATATTATTCACATAACTGTTGTTGTGAACATGAATTGTGAGTAAAATAAAATGGTGTTGCTTGCTGTTGGGGTTAAATTGGAGGGATGGGTTTTGTGAGGTTGGAATTTTTCGTGAGAAAACTAAGTTTTCCTTCTAAATTTGTAAATTGGGTGAGATTGAAGAAGTTTGGAGAATATCAGATTCGGGGAGAAAAGATTAAAGGAGTTAGCCTCAGTTAGGATTCAAATTGTGTAAATTCGTGATATTATTGTTGTAATGTTTAAATTAAGATAAAATTTAATTAAAGCACAGTAGCAAACACAAACTTGATTGCGAAATGTAAACATCACCATGTTTTTTAACATGTCTATTTGGAGCTCTATACAACTCATACCGTTAAGTTGCGCCAGTTTTTTTTTATTAAGTGTAAAATTGTGGTTCAAAAGGTGTGATGATTCAGTTTTTAGTCTATTCAACTTTAAAGTCCTGCGTTGATTGCCTGAATGAGGTATCGGTTGTTTGTAAACATTTGTGTAAACATTTGTGTATGCTATACAACAACATTCGCAAATTCTGCTAATTGTCGTCCAAATTTTAAGATCAATTTGGGTTGAGTGTGTTGATAGGTGTGTTGTGAGGTGTTGGGAGTTGCAATTAATTGTGTTGTGATTGCTTTGAGGAATTGCTCATATGTAGGGTTTTTGGGGCCGGTCCCCCCCCCCCCCCCCCCATGTGGGTAGGCATGGTTAGAGTCGTTGGTGGGGAGATGATTAATTAATAGGGCGAGTTGTAAGATGACCATCGATCTATAGTAGGGCTTACATCTTGGGATGATTGTTGTAGGGTGGTTGAGGTTATATGCTTATTTTGATGGTGATAATTAGAACTTTGGTTTCAGCTTTGAACGCTTAAGTTTGGGTAGTATGGAGATTGTGCGGCCTGGCATTGTGGATTCAAGTGTGAGGTGCATGGTGTTGTTTATGATAGTGGAACACAAAATTTATTTTATTGAAATTTTGGTTAATCATCTCAGAAGACACTTGTGGTTACAGTAAATATTCAATAGTTAAAATGACAGTTCCATTTTTGTAAATTATTGTATTTATTTTATGCAGTGTGCATTGACCTTGTGTGTTGTGGCCATGTTGCGCGAAGTAGAGTTATAGTGCTGTTTGAAAGCGGTTTGAAATATTAAAGTGTTAGGTTATTTTTATTAAGGCTCGAGGTAGTTGAAGGGGGTTCTGTATAGGTCCGACGGATGTAAGTGGAGATGACATGCCAGACGGGGCCGATTTCATTTTAGTAATTGAATTTGATTTCGAGACGTCGTGTAGCATTCGCCAGCATGGTGGATGGGTGGGAATTCCAAGACCCAGGGGTAGTTTGCTAATTATTTGATGAATTAGACCGAGGGTAAGGTCGACGTGCTTGATGACTGTTAAAGGAGCTGTGCCATTTGTAGGGAGGGTAGAGCATTGCGCATTGCGGGTTAGTTAACAACACAATGATGGGTCATAGTGTGCATCACTGTTGAGTGCAGGTTTGATATGATCGATTTATGGAGGTTGGATTTGGGCGAGTTGTGATGTTGATTTGAGTTTGCAATGTAAACATGAGTGTACAAAGGAGGATGGTTGAGTGTGAGAGTGATCTTTTTTATTGAAGAAATGTTATGCTTTGCTTATGGTAATGTGGGAAAGAGTGGGCCATTATACATTTAAATGTTTTGTAATTGCTGTTGACTACCTGGTTGTACACAACAAGTGTTGTAGGTATAAGACTACCATGTTTTTTGGTGATGTGTACATGGTTTGGTAGTGAGAATATTTGCTATGTAATTTATTTTCTGCAATTGTTGAATGCCAGGTTGTACACTTTTTAGTGTTGGTATTCAGAATTGGTAAGTTTGTCGAGAAAAACTTTTTTGGTGATGAGGTGAATTTTAAATCGAGATGCGGCTCATGCGGAAATTATGGTACAGTTTGAATGTTAAATTGTGGCAATTTTTCCCCATGTTGTAGTGCATAAGAAAAAGAACATTGTCATTGAAAACCTCTTTAGTTTTAACACTCTTATAATGTAGATGAATTGTATAGAGTAAGAACTTCCGGGTTATCATGAACGTGCCTTGAACTTTTTGTGAACATGTTTAAGTTGTGAAGTATATGAGCCATTTTATATTGATTTCATATTTGTGTTGGTTCGATAATGTTATTTAATTGGGTTAACAATATTGAGTATACAAGCCATTTGTATAAGAAAAGGGTCAAAATCAAAAGCTGGTGTCGAAGGTGATTTTCAGTGAGTTGTATCTGCGGAAGTGACGAATTGCAACCATGTCCGGTCAGTTTCTTTAGGTGATGTGAAACTAATAAATGTATGTAAACTAAAATTATGGTGTGCATGTAGTATCTCTGTCTCTACGTTGCAGCGGTGGTTTCTCAACCACCAACTTACCCACGTTGCAGATTAAGTTCTGCGCTCTCCGGTCGCTTTTTGAAATTGTGCCGCGCATGCGCATTATCTCTTTCTTTTTCGGGCGATCTCACCCCCGCTACATGGTGTCAGAAGTGAGGATGTTTTCAAAAATTTTGCACATGCGCGTTTTTGCCCCAAGGCCACTGACCCGCCTACATATTGAAATGCCCTAGCCTACGGGAATCTCCCCACCATTTTTAGGTCATTAATCTTTTTCTGTAGAGTAGGCTTGTTCCCTGACTTCAGCTACGCCATTTTTGCGGAGCCTGATGACTTTCTACTTGGACTACGGACATGACCTTGACCCTTCTCCCCTGACCAGGTTTTTTTTGTCAGTTTTCACTCAGGGCGCATTTCTGATCATTCCGTTTTTCGTATCTTACCTGATTGAGGGGCTTGAAATCCCCCTTTTAGTTGTCACATTGCGCTGTTAATTGCGATTAAATTGTCCCCACATTTCTGTTTTCCGAGTATGGTAAATGCGACGCATTTGTGGTTCACAACACTGTAGGCGGAGGCTACTCTTTTCGCATCACGGATTACAGCGATTGTTACGCAATTTTGCATCGCCAATCTCTGCGTGATGCACTTTTGCGGCGCCCTCTCCCGATTGGTTATCTATACTGCATTGCGGTAATTCCCGGGATGGGCGCGCTCACGTTCGAGGAGTGTACGTCGCGCAAACTCAGCCGTGGTTTGTAACTTATGTTTTGATACATTGTGCTGTATAAACTTATTTTTGTTTGTCTCCTGATTGTTCTGACTTTGTGATTTTACGTTTAGTGACTGGACTTTTCATTTATAAGCGGCAGTCTCTGTATCGTAGGTTTGAATTATTTGCAAATAAATGTTAGTTTGGTTATTTGTGTTGTGAAACTTTTATCTTCGTCACGTATGTCATTACCTTTTGTTGTCTCATGTGTTTATGTTTGTTCAAGCAACACAGAGTTAGAGTCCACCACCCCATAAAGCATTACAATATATAGGGATTCTGTGTTAAGTAGGTCGTACATGCAGTAAGTTACATTACATACCTTTAAACCTTTCAAGAAAGTTGATTCACCAAGAAAGGACCGACACATTTGTAGAATCTGTGGAGCCTTTACAATAAAAAATAAATTTAAAGCATTAACAAGAGTGTAAATGTGGACATATTTTAATAAAAATAATCATAATATTTTAAATTATAAAATGCTTAGCTGGTTAGCCATATATAATAATTGTATAAGTTCATGTGCTTACCTTTCCGTATGAGATGTAGTCGACGATTAACGAATTTCGTTTCCCGTCTCCCGGCTTTCAACTGGATGTGTATATTATGCTTGAATCAAAAACTTCCCCCAGAGCAAACTGAAAGTCATCATTTTTTGAATATTGCTCCTTTGATCGTAAAGTAAGTATGAGTGCCCGGAAAAAAGATTGAAAAAGCAAAAAATGTCAGTCAATGATGAGTGGGCGCCAGCCTGCAGATACTGACCATAGGCAATTGGGCAAGCCGAATCACACCAATGCGTATGGGAGAGAGGCAACCAATTTGTTGTTAACCCTATAGCTCTTTTAGAGGATCTTAGCAGATAGGCGGAGATCTGCTTCTATCTGTTGACAAGGACAGTCTTCTTCAGTAATTATTCGCCAAAATTTTATGTAATTGCCTAATATCAGTTGCGCATCTTTTTTGTGGAAAAAAAAACATCGGGTCGGACCCTGGCTTATTAGTGCTAATTAGCATAATTAAACATTTTGGTGGCGCAATTCAAAATTTGCTTTGCTCCTTAAATCGTAATGGGGTACCTTTTTATTTTTTTTTATTTCATCACTGTAAATGTATTTATGTTCTCCCCCTATTATGAGCCAAAATTTATGGAAAAATTGTTTTTGGACCTCCCGTTTTGAATCGGTACAACGATTTTCATTGTTTTTCGTTATGTGGTCGTGTGATGTACCCCATCAATGCAAAGTTTTGGTAAAAATCCCTCGGCAAAGTGGTTTTCAGAGGGGGGTGGGGCATGTGGACCCCATGTGGATCACCCTTATACACTAACGGGAGTGCGCAAGCCTCATACCTTAATTGGTTAAGCAACAAGACGACAGCAGACAACAACACTTTCACTGTACTTTAACTGTTGCAATCTTTAACACCATGCACCATATCTGAAAATCCCGGGGTAAGTACCGCTTTATAGTAGCCTATTATAAATGTCTCTGAGCATGTAAAAACATTGCATTATTCCTCAATATAGGGGAATTCCATTTTTCTCTCTCTCCAATGATTGAAAAATGTGCGTTCAATGTTATAGGAATCTTTCCTTACTTACAGAAATCAAATATTTTGAGTATCTCTTAATAACACCTATAATACTAAGGCCCGACGGTTCAGATGGTAATAACTAAAATTTCATCAACTTGTTTGATGAGTATTGATACAAAACACACACCTACATTGGTCAGGACTTCAGCAATATTTCTCATCACATATTCATATGTTTTTCGAGCGAATCCCCTCATAAAGTGGTTATTTTGGGAAAGATGTTTTATAACACAGGTTGGATCTTTTTAGGATTTATCTATTTTGAAAAAGAAGGTTGAAATTTTAACATTCCTTTCATACGGGGGTAAGACCTACAGTATTGTGCATATGACTGATGTTTAGTTTGACATTTAATGGTGCTCTTCTTTCCATCAGGGAGTAGGGGACTAAATATCGATAGTACTAGTTGCAGCTTATTGCTAAACTGTTTTTGTATCAGGTATACTTAATATCAGAGTTTTAACTTGCCAAAAAGTGAAATTTTAGTTATCAAGAAGGAAGGGTAATTATTTACGCAGAGGGGAATGGAGAAGGGAGTCTAGGGTGTGAAGGAAAATACGAATATTGTGTAAAACGAGAGAGACATGATAATTTCAACAAGGAGAGGGGGAAACAGGAACTTTTATGATGAGAAATTTCATAAAAAAAGCAGAAAACGAATGTGAAATTTATGAATGGAAGCGAAGCCAGATTGAGAAATAGTCTCAAATTCTCCATTTCCACGGCATAAATAATGAGAGCTCCCTAAGAGTTTTAAAGCAACATACCAGGTTAGTACAGCAAATCGTCCATTAACAAATTCCCAACAGTTCGCTGTTAGCAACTATTAGAATGGAAAGATTTGTATTTTTGAAGCAGACAATTATTGTCAAGTAAGATGCTTACAACATCCAAATCGGATTGTTAGAGATGTCTATGTGCCAACATATTCCATGAATGTCTTGCTAGCTCCTTCCTCAACAAAATATGATCCCACCATTCTTGTGTGACCACCAAAATTAACACAAAAATACGGGATGTAGGAATAATGACAATCAATACAAAATGAATAGTGTAATAAGATAATTGAAACGCCACTGAATCAACAGAAAAATTGGTTGGTAGATGATCTTCACTTATTCAGTTGCCTATGTGTGATATCAAGTCTCTATCAACATGATGAAGTCGATATAAGGGTCGTGCCGTACACAAGATTCCAGTTGCTTTCAAACGAGTTTACATCATAAAGAAGGGCGGGTATCCCATTCACACGCACTTTTCTATACTATACACGTAGTTAAATATCGCCAGAAATGGCATTTTAAGGAAAATTATCACCTGACCAAAAAACCCAATCAGCTAAAAAAGATAACATTTCAACGTTATAGTATTGCTTTAAAACATGTCCACTGCACAAAGTCAACCAAAACCTGTCTAAATGTGAGGTGTAGAATAAATACAAGACGGTCACATTTGAATCTTTATTTACTTGCAGACAAGAGAAAACCAATTGATGACTGTAGTTTTTTGAAAAACTGCTAAGCGGGCTCGAACGATCTTTAATGAACAATTAAAGCAATATTAGCACATTTGTTTGAAGAGCGCCCCCCCCCCAATTTTTCAAAAAAAAATGAGATTTTTACACCGTTGCATTGGTAACTGGCTAGTAAACTATACCTGTGAATGGTTAAGCTCGAAAATGTGTATGTGTCATAAACGAAGGAATTTTGTACTAGAATAATTATTATCGGGGATCCCCGATAATAATACAACGGCTGCTAGAAACGGCCTTCCAATGTGAAATGCCCGGGAAATAGCGCCATGTACGTGTCTACGCTCATCCATTAGTTGTTTTATTGTCTCAGGCAAGTCAAGTTAGAGGTTATCTTCTCGAGGTGGCACTATTTCATGGACGGACATAAACGTAGCATTTCCAGCTCTGCCGTTAAGTCCAATCTGGGATCCCAATTCTAATTACAAAATCCCTTATTTTATGATAAATACGCATTTCTTAGCATTTTCGTTCGCAGGTATAGTTTCCTAGACAATTACCAACTTAACTGTGCCAAAATATCAACTTTTGAAAATTGGGGGCGCTCTTCAAAAAATGTGTCATTATTGCTTTAACACAAATCTCCAATCATAGAGTGTAGATACAATAAATGTGTATACCTGATGACCAAGTTCATGAGCAACTACTTTAGCGCTTGATAATTTCTTTGATGTGAACGACGACACATTCGACGAGTAAAGTAAATAGCCTTCTCGATATGTCATCAATCCCCAGTTCTCCATTGCAGATGGAATCAAATCTGGCAAAGCTAAAATGTCTTGAAACAAGATAGGAGAGGAGGTTATTTGAATCTCTATTTATAGCAAACCTTCACCATGTTATTTTCTCATACAAATAGTTCAGCAATAACAACGGGGAATTTAGAGAATGGAAACAAATATCCTTTTGTATCATAACAACTCGATACAACCAATGCTTGATAAAGGAAGCCATCATTCTCTTAACAAATTCGACAACAAGCGATTTTAATATTTAGCTATTTGCGTCAAAATAAATGACTACAATGAATAAATTTAATAAAAGATGTGCTCTTTTTAATGATTCCAATTTGAACGCACGGGTTGAAAAAGCTTCAAAATATTGTAGACTTGTTAGTTTAGTTATTTACTGCGGAACCCCAAGAATCCTAAACTCACCTATCTTTGAGAGCGGGAAAGGATAATTGAAGTATTCTTCGAAGTATTGTAATATATCTCTATGCAAATCCAAGCCATACGTTACTTCTTCTAACGCATCTTCCCTTGTCCATATTCTTATCTACTGGAATATATTATACAAACAAAAAGAAGACCTAGAAAAGTGTTAGAGGAAGCGATTGATGCATGAAAGAATATACAAGTCACTCTTGGCTGAGTTGGCTCACAGTCACGTCAACACAATATTCCACAAGGATGTTGATTTATGTCAATTTAAAGCTATACTTGTTTTACCAAAATCAACATTACCCGAACTCCACTTGTAGTCGTCGTTTCTTTGTATCTAAAATCCAATACGGCATAGCATATGATGTAGGTTGACATATTTGGTGTGGTTAGGAAGTGTGTTTGTCACCAACCCTCCCGATGGCCTGGCTCAGGTGGCCCGATGTGATCCATATTGGCCATGCACTTAAACCCTGAAGATAAAGTAGTAAATTCCTGTTCCAAGATCATTTGGGCATTTTGAGTTAACTTACTTATAAATTACTTCATTCGATAAATTTTAATTTTCTCTACCTGTTGATGAGTAATGCTAAATGTAAATTAGCTTTTAGTGCGGGCTCATCAAAACACGGAAATTTTACTATACAAATGTAATCGAGTTATAATTGTAAAATGTAAAGAATTAAAAACGTCGCTCCTATGATGAAATCCGCTCACCAATCACGATTTCAGATTGGACAAGAGGCGACTTGATATTTTGTTTCGCGTAGAAATATTTGAAGTAGAATATACTTCCGAACAATCACATACAAAGGCAAAACGTTGATTTTCCTTTAAAACTATCATATCAACATCAATGTGAAACATATGTTGGTACGTGGTATCTCTAAAAAGCTTTAAGAACATTCTCGGATTGGCACCTCCACCCATCTTCGTTTGAGGAGAAAAGTAAAGTTTCTATTTCGTCTCCATGGGGAACAGAACAGAGAAGTAAGTTCATTTATTTTTATTGGGAGAAGATCTCACATACTTTAGGTACACATCAATGCCAAATTTAACTGTTCAAATGGTATACAAACAATTTCAACCCATTTTCAAGATATTAAATAATAATAATAATATTGGATGGCCATTTTTCGGCTGATAAAGAAAATATCGCCCTCGCAAGAAAATATCGGCTCGTCTTCGACTCGCCGATATTTTGATCTATGATCTAGGCTCGGGCGATAGTTTCTTCTGTTATCAACCTCATCCATTATTATCATATATATAATTATCCCTAGCCCCCCCTTTCGTTATCAGCGTTGTGTGTATGAACTTCTATAGAGTCCTCGAAGATCATCTTTTATTGTCCTTCAAATTCGACGTCCAAGTACATAATCAACATTTTCTGTCAGATTCCCTTAGTTCCACCAACAAATACTGAGTATCAGGGAATATTCGAACGTCGGCAATATCGGGACCGAGCTACCGTCGACATTGTCCGCAAATGTCTAGACTCGTTCTATGATCGTTAACTCCTTACAATGAAGGCAGCATAAGAATTTGTCAGGTTACCACATTTTATTCGCACGGATGTATTCCAGAGAAGCGAAATTCATCTAAGAGAATCGTATAGGCTTCCGCTATGATAAGCAGAGGTAGAAGATGATCAGGGAGGAGGGGTCGTCCCAAATGTTCGTTTTGGTCTCTGTAGTATATTCTTTTAAATTACTGAAAGTTGTAAATAGACCAATTGGGACGGTGAAGAGATTCACGTTGAGAGATCACGTATAGTTGTTTTAAAATATCAAATATTACAAACGTCAAAAACGGTAGCTATTGTGTAATGTATGCGCATAAGATTCAGTCATTTACAAATTTCGATTTATTCAGATTTCACTTGAACTGGAAAAAGAGGGAAGGGAATCTCATGTGAAGCTGTATCATACAGGGGAATCCCAAGGACAATAGCTTTACAAGCAAAAACCTAAAAGCTCAATTATTATTAAACATGTGTCAAACAGCGGTTAATATGATATATAATCTGATCCATAAGTTGCAGACAGATAAATAGAATCCATGTAGAGCTTACGTGCGCAACGGTCAGCAGTGTCAAGGTCAAAGCTCTTTTAAATAAAGGTTCCATTCCTAATATGGCCGATGAGGTTCGAACTTTCTTCCACTTCTTAAAATTCTTTACTGCGTTTACAAGTAACACTTTTGGAGAATCTCCTAGAAACACTGGATCGCAGCTCCTCACACCAATCACCACCTGATCATAGACTAGGAGAGAAGGAGAAAGCTCTACCCTAAATGCATTACGCATCGCCGATTATCCCAATTATACTACTTGGCAACTCATTGTATTAAAAGCATTGACCAACGAAGGGCAAGTCTCGGCAGGGAGTACTTTTTCATCCCTATGATCATCGCACAACAGAAGCAGGCCCTCTGTTGACGACTCGTGGCAACGCTCAGACTGAACAAGTCAGGCCTGTGCGCAGAAGAGGTAATTACCCGATCCGCAGTGGTTTGTTTACATGTGGAGATGAAAACAAAGAGATTGAGTCGATTACAGCCGAAATTCTGAGTATTACAGTCCAAAAAGGTCGAGTAGGAGATAGCGTTCCTAAGGTGAGTTACATTGATTCTAGTTAGTCGTACTTTTCGGCTTTTAAAAACTTGAATGTTTTGTAACGCCGTATTTCTTAAAGTATGATATGTGGAGACGAAATCTAACTTGAATTCGGAAGAAAAATACCGTATCTAATCAATGACACGGATTGACACCAAACTTAACAGTGCCCGAAGTTGCCCGTTTTTTTTAATTTTGTCCCGAGGTTGGCCATATTGATCTCGTGTTGTTATTGGCCCTTTACGATGTTTTACGAGCGCGGCGATTTCGATTATTCGAAGGTCAAAGGGGTGTTTTACTAGAGCTTTCCCCGGGAGCTTTCTCCTTCTACCTACCTCTATGCACTGATAAAGAGACCAGTGGTCTTGAAATTATCTGGGAGGAAGGATTTATCGGTGGGTTGCATTTGAGTTTTATTTCTTTTTGTTGAATTCTTATCTGCACGCATGAACAAAATCGTTGTCGTCAGTAGGAAAGATCTTGATACCCCTGACGGCCGCTACAATTACACGAGCATACAGAGTGTGGGTCCCAAAAAAAATACCACATTTTGTCTGTAAATTTCTCAAAAGGGGGTAGCCATATCACATAGTGTTGAGGGTATTTATTAACGACATTTTTTTATTTTTTTTTAGGCTTGTTGGACATTGGTGAAAACGGCGTTTTTGAAGTGAAAACAAAAGCCAAATGGCACTCTGTTGGCGTTCACGATCGAATTATATCCAGATTGTACATACAATGAACAAAGCACCCCGTAATGGGACTTGGTATTTAATAATAACCACAAAGGTAAGAATTAAGGCATTTCAAATTATTTCAAGTTTCTCTTATAATTTTTACAAAATAAAAAGGCTGCAATATTTCTTATGATCTTGTCCCAAATCATGCAAACCTTGACAATGTACAAGCAGAGTCTTGATCAGTCTTGACAAGAAAAACATGCAAGTCTCTCTCAATTTAAAACTCCCCCAATTGAAATCAACTGAATTATTATGAATTCTTTAAGTCAACAGTCTCACAGTTTTCCAGGTTGAGATTTCTCGCACATTCATTTTCAAACGGTAAACACTTCACACAAAACTCGAAGGGTGGTTCGTGTCGCGAGTAGACATACAGTTCACGCAATAGTATAATTATTTAACCAGCCTGATTGGCCCATAGACAATCAAGTGGTTTTTGACCATTTCCTCTACCCGACGCCATTTTGTTATTGAGCTTTGTTCACGCCGTTTTCACCAAGTGTATACAAGATATTTTAGTTAATAAATAGGAAAGATCAGAGGGAAAGATCTTGATACCACTGACGACCGCTTAAATTACATAGCAGATAACAGAGTGGTCCCAAAAAACCAATACACATTTTCGTTCTGTAAATTTCGCCCAAAGGGGTTAGACATATCACAATAGTTTAGGGTATTTATTAACTACATTATAGGCTTGTTGGGACATGGTGAAAACGGCGTTGTGGGGAAAACAAAGGCCAAATGGCACTCTGTTGCCGTTTTCACGATCGAATTATATCAAGATGGCTACAACACGGAACAAAGCACCCCCCGTCATGGGACGTTGTATTTAATACTAACCACAAAGCGTAAGAATTAAGGCATTTCAAATTATTTCAGTTTCTCTTAATTTTTACAAATAAAACGGCTGCAATATTCTTATGATCTTGTCCCAAATCATGCAAACCTTGACAATGTACTGTACAAGCAGTCTTGATTCAGTCTGTGACAAGAAAAACATGCACGTCTCTCTCAATTTAAAACTCCCCCAATTGAAAACATTCAACTGAATTATTATTGAATTCTTTAAGTTTCAACAGTCTCAACAGTTTTTCACGGTGAGATATCTCGCATTCATTTCAAAACGGTAAACACTTCACACAAACTAGAAGGGTGGGGAGTGTCGGCGGAGTATGCCACAGTTCACGCAATAGTATAATTACTTTTAACCAGCCTGATTGGCCCATAGACAAAGTGGTTTTTGACCATTTTTCCTTCACCCGGAGACATTTTGTTATTTGAGCTTTTCAATCGCCGTTTTCACCAGGTTTTCTAAACAAGAGATTTAGTTAATAAATAGGGAAAGAGCAGTAGGAAAGATCTTGATTACCACTGACGCGCTCTTAAATTACACTAGCATATATACAGAGTGGTCCCAAAAAATACACATTTTAGTCTGTAAATTTCTCAAAAGGGGGTAGACATATCAACCATAGATGTGAGGGTAGTTTATTAACTACATTATAGGCTGTTGGGAATGGTGAATGAAAACGGCGTTGTGAAAAACAAAGCCAAATGGCACCTCTGTGGCGTTCACGATCGAATTATATCCAAGATTGATACATACACTGAACAAAGCACCCCGTAATGGGACTTGTATTTAATATAACCACAACGGTAAGAATTAAGGATTTCAAATTATTTAAGGTTCTCTTACAATTTTACAAATTATTAAAACGGCTGCAATATGTCTTATGGATCTTGTCCCAAATCATGCAAACCTTGACAATGTACAAGAAGGTCTTGATCAGTGCTGACAAGAAAACATGCAAGTCTCTCTCAATTTAAAAAAATCCCCCAATTGAACTCAACTGAAATTAGGATTGATTCTTTAAGTTCAAAAGCAGTCTCAACAGGTTCACGGTTGAGATTTCTCGCATTCATTTTCAAACGGTGAACACTTCACACAAAACTCGAAGGGTGTGGTTGGTATCGTGCGCGAGTATGCCACAGTTCACGCAATAGTATAATTACTTTTAACCAGCATGATTGGCCCAATTTGATTGGCCCATAGACAAAGTGGTTTTGACCATTTTTCCTTCACCCGGAGACATTTTGTTATTTGAGCTTTTCAATCGCCGTTTTCACCAGGTTTTCTAAACAAGAGATTTAGTTAATAAATATCTTCAACAAATTGTGATATGTCCACCCACTTTGGAGAAATTTCAAGACACAAAAAAGTGTTGTAAACCTTTTTGGACCACTCGTACAAATTAAAAATGTAAAGTTAAAAGGCGGTCATGTATTCGCGAATTGAATATGAAAAGTACTGGTGTGCAAAAAACTATAGTCATCTTTAAACAATACTATAATAGTGAGATGTAAGAGTGGGATACCAAAGAAAACGGTTAATAATTATTATATTCCGAGAGTCCTCAATAGACCAAAAGAAACCAGTTCCAACCGAACGAACCGGGCGGGGAGACCGGGGGGGGGGGGGGGAGCAACCGCTGCTGGCGTCTATGAAGCCACTTGGTAGTAAACTCCTTTGCATATTGAAATTATTGATATTGAAACCTGGTACCTTATGCTAAGTATATTAAAATGACCTCCTAAGTAAAGGCTTTAAGTCTGTACTAGCTATTCCAAATGAGATACATGTGCATTACGATATCCGACTGCATGCAAGGTCAAGCATGTTTCCGGGGGGGGGGGGGTACTTGTATTCCAAGGCGGATCTCGTGCTCATGTACATAAAATGCGCAATATGGATGGTTTTCGAGATCAGACGATATACGCGCGAACATTGTTTGGAGCTGTTTAGGGTATCTAAATGAACGAAAATACCAACTTAATGTATAATTTTTCACTCTAAGTTGTAAATTACGTGTTTATGTTGTCGATTACTCGTGAATTCCAGTTTGACTTTTTTGTCACATAAAATGCTGGGGAAACTATTCAATTTTTATCCCGATTGTCTTCTGATTTCACATGGTGGTTTCCACGGGTGATTTTAACCGTTTCCTGAATTCTAGGAACCCCCTCCTATACCTGTGAAACGACAATCCCGAACTCGTCTTTCTCATCGCCTTCTACACTTACCCTCGTTCAGGCTAAGAAAATCATATCAAAGTACTTGTTTGGGGTGTATTTAGGGTATCAATCAAACCAAAATACTTGTTTTTGCCCAAGTAAAAATACGTGATGAGAGTATTTTTTTGGGTCATATTACATGAACATGTTAAGCTATGATATCCAAGCTTATACACCTTGGAATACAAGCGCCCTTCAGCTCAGGTATGTTTTACATCACCACACTACCCGGGGGCCACTTGTATTCAAAGGTGGATATGATGCGTGAACAAGAAAACGCGTAAAAAGGGTCTCTTTTTTCCAACAGGCGATGTACGCGCGTACATTGAATAGAGTGTCAAAACAGCAAAATAATTATGGAAAAAAGGGTATTTTTTTCGTGACCCTGATATTGTGATGTACGCGAGATCAAAATAATAACAAAATATTGTAATTTGGAAGTAAAGCAACATGAGCAAAGCCAGATAATAAGGGTATATTATCAACACAATGTATTGCTTACTTGTAGGGTAGCAAATCTGACAAAAAGACTTGTTTATGGTAGCAAAAACAGGCAGAAATGCTTGTTTAGGGTGCATTTTGGAAGTCCATGTTCACGCATCATATCCACCTTTGAAAGACTTTTGAATACAACTGCCCGCCCCCCCCCCCCCCGGGGGGCACACTATGAATCGTGGAAAAGAGAAAAAATACCTTCTACATTTTGGTAAAGTGCTGACAGAATCGCAACAAGAATCACCAAAAACAAGATGAATGCACCGGCAAACACGATCCACCCGCAAGGAAGAAAGTAGGCTAATTGCTCTTTCTTTTTCGTAGGTTCCAGATCCATGACTTCCACGATGCCTTCGTTGTCATAATGCTTCTCCAACATGATTAGTGTACTTATAAAGATGAAATGTATATGATAAAGACACAAAAGAATAATGAACACGAGTATAAGCGCACGCCGTCATCAGCTGTAGCTATCTGTACGTTATCGTTGAATAAAACCTTCAGTGTTGACCCAGAATTTAGTTTTGACCCGAATAAAACCTCAGGGAGAGCAACACACGTCATATTTTTTTCCAAAATGCTTTTCGACATTTGACAGTAATAGTGCTGATAAGTACATACTTTCAACAAAATGAAAGTCTATTGAGCCTTTAGGGACCAGTGTAAGAGTTTACTATGTAAATTGTTGGCATTTGAATTAAAGATGCCAAGGGAGCAGTCATGTAATTATTTGCGCCAGAGGGGGAATGGAGTAATTCACTTTTTGGGAGTAAATATTTTGCATTCCCCCTTACTTCACAAAATTTCCTCCTTTAAAAGTACAGGTTTCACCTCTCCCCTTAATGAAATTTTGCAGATTCCCCTCTCGCTTAAAATTTTTCCGGTTCCCTCTCAAACCTCCATTCCCTCCCGGCGTAAATAATGACCCTCTGTAATGTTTCATTCCATTCAAATTTAAAAAGTTTAAAAAGTTCACATTTAAAAGTTTCACATAATTTGAATTTGTCGTTTTTATATAACCGTTTATGTATACTGGATTGTGGAACATTTTGAGCAATAATAATAAGAAAAAGGATATTTGAGTTCAAAAATACAAAAATGCGCTAGACTACCTTTTTCTTTTTAATGCATTTATCGTACACAAAATGTTTCAATTTTTTGTCCATGGCGAATTAAAAATATAAAACAAAATGAAATTACTTTTTCTTTTCAATGGTAAGCCTAAAATCTCGATTGAATTGTATTTATTATTACCAATTCAATGCTGGTAAAGGCTGTTGTACAAAATAATTACCCATAAAAACACATGCACACACGTACACGTTGTTACATGTAATAATAAAATATCGAGTTTGATAGGAGAGCGGCGAGGTCTAGGTTAAAGTTCGAGTAGGGCTCCTTAAAGGGCTTTAAAGGGCTGCACCAAAATTTATAATACATATATGTCGTGTTTTCTGTTTGCGTTTGTTCTGAGTTTGTTGTTTGCTGTTGTTATTGTTCTTTGTTTTGGGGTTTGTTCTGACTTTGTTGTTTACTGTTTACTGATGAATCGGATTTTTTGTTCTAACCCTAGCACAACCAAATCTCACCAAAACTCAGTGTGTTAATTGAGAAAAATGCACTAAGTCCAGAAAGTGGCGATGACGTCATCAAACCAAGACTCATATGGGCACGAAATCGCTGGCCGGGCCAGCGACAGCCGTAGCGTGCTATCCCGGGTCATGGGGCTGGGGCCCGGCGGGCCCTGGGTTCGAATCCCACCCGAATTTGCGACGTACTTTTCTTGTTCCGCTCTTCCCTCACTCCTTCAGTTCCTCCCGGGAGATTGCTGGGTTAGGGTTAATGCAGTAAACATTTATGCGTAGTATAACAGTGCTATAGGACACTGTGTATAACAAAAATTCCGGAATTTATAACAAAGTTGTTATTTTGAGTTTAGCTATTTGACATGGACAAACATTATGTATATGCAAAAACACGATTTGTTTGAAAATTGAGGCGCCATCCTTGGGAAATCATTGGGGCAGCCTTTAATTTAAATTGGATTTTCGTCTTGGCATTCTGCACTGGCCTTAGCAACCGGCAGACTGTAAATGAACCTATGCCACCATAGTCTAGCAGATTTCATGGGTTCCCATGCACCCCCTGAAAACTAAATTCCAACATGATTATTAGCATCTCTACAACATCATCTTAAAGGGGGATGACCCGATTTAAGTATATGAAGTTTTCATCTTGATAGAACGGCCTTCACCCAAAACCCCATCTTTAAAGTTTCGCGCCGATATTTCAATCCGTTTTGGTGTGAGAGCGAAAAACGTGATTTTGCAAGCCCATAGAGTACTGTGTAAAATTAATATTGGTCGACCAAAATGGGACACATTTTGGCTCATAACTTCCAAACCAATCAGCCTTTAACACTAAGATTTCACAAGACAAATGAGAAAAATAGCAGCTTTCTTCTGATATCAAGATCTTTACCTCTTCCGGTAAAATCTAGGGTTCTGGGGACGAGGCTCTTTAGCGATCGGACTATGGACCTTTAAAGAATTTTGATGTTACCAAAACCAAATATTTTCCCAAGGGGTCTGTTTGGCGGCCATCTTGGATCTAAAGAGATCAGTCACATACAGTGGTTCGATTTAGTTAAAAGGTATCTCAAATGATTCGTCTCAACATAAGGAATCAGAAAATATATATTTTGGCATATTTCTGATGTTCAGTTACAGAGATATTGGTGAAAATGTGATGACGGTCATTAAAATTTGATTGGTCATTGTACAAGAGGCCACATTTTCGAAAAGCATGGATCTTGACAAAATTGGTGTTAAGTTGTTGGTATGAGCATGAGCAGTCCAGAAACGTATAGTTTGCAATATCTATATAGGATTTTTTCCTAAAAAATAAACCAAAATGGAAGGTCCTAAATTGTAGAACTCATACCAACAATTTGACACCAATTTGTCATGATTGAAGCATTTGAAAATTTGGCCCCCTGTACAATGACCTGATCAAAAATTCAATGACCTTTATCATCTTTTCAGCCATATCTCTGTAACTGAACATCACAGATACGCCAAACTATATTCTGAATCCTGATGAGACGAATCTTTGAGATGCTTTTCAACTAAATTGAACCACTTTGTACGGTTAATCCCTCTTAATCCAAGATGCCGCCAAGATGGCCGCCAAAACGGCCGCCGTGGAACAATATTTGATTTTGGTAACATCAGAATTCTTGAAGATGATGACATAGTTGTGCTAAAAATCATGTTAGAATTTATATAGTTCTAAGAGAGGGCATGGCATATAATCTGCTAGGCTATAATACTTACTTGATAGCATTCAGCAACAACATCTGTGCGTTATTGTTGCTCCGGTTGAGATAATTAGAGGTCGCGTGGATTATAGATGCAACCATGTCTGTGATGAAAACCAATATGGAGTGTCCATGTAAGAGGCATTCACACAACTCTTAAGAACAGACTTCAACTACGGGTGACGACTCAATTAATGTAGTAATATTCATTGGAGCATGGACGGTCCCTCCGGGCATGCGTCTACTCCCTCCCCTCCCCTTCTCCCTCTCTCTCTCTCTCTCTCTCTCTAGCTCTCTCTCGCTAGCTATTCAATCACTCACGATCTCTCTCTCTTCTTCCTTCTCTCTCCTCTTGATCTCATTCCCCCCCCACTCAGGATGCCCTCTCTTTCTCGCTCTTCTCTCTCTATCTCTATGTCTAAGGAGATTGGAAGTTTCCCAAAAAAAAGGTAGATCAAGAATAGACTTAATTTAATGGACATTTTTCTACTTTCTCCCTCTCCGAAACAATGACCCTTTGTTCCAATTTTGATCTTACATTTACCTTAAAATCTGACGCGGCAGTATCCTGGATAAGGTCACCTCCATGTCCTATAGTCTTCTCCAGAGTTGGTGCAGCTATGCTAGATTCTTTCGGCATCACGCAGTTCAAGCTTGAGTGGTTCATAATATGGAAATCTTTTGAGAAGAAAGGTATTGCCTACTCAATTCAATTCAATTCAAATGATTTGTCTCTTACAAAACTGTATACAAATAACGATGATAAACCTTCATATGAAGAACCAGAGATTATGTAACATAGAGATTAAGCTTATTTGGTGGTATTACAAATAATAACATTAAACTATTTTAATAAAACATAATTCCAAGAAGTCACTGCCGAAATATATAGGTGTATATATAAGGAAAAAAAATTAAAAGCAGTATTTTAGAAAGTGATTATTGTGAGGGGACGAGGACACTGCTAAACGCGAGGCGTGAGATCGCGTGCCTCTACAAAAAGTGTCAAAAAATGTTTAAACAAAAAAGGTACAAGGATATGCTTAAATTACCGAAAAAAATATAGGCGGAGGGGGCGGAGAAGAGAAAAATATACGGACAGTACAAACAAGGACAAAGATGATGTTTGATTAAAGAGTAGTTATAAATGAAATAAAGTTAAGAGAAGATACAAAGAGAAAGGGGGAAAGAGAGAAGAATAAATCATTAAGAGCATGTCATCATACAGGTTTGACAAGAGACTTTTGAACTTGATTGTAACGGATGATAGTAAGGGGGAATTCAGGAGCATCAGAGGGCAATTCCATCCATAGCTTAGGGATTCGAGATTGAGAGTATTGCTGGCAAGCACAGTGCTGGTAGGTGTAATGAAGGGTCATTAGCATGCCTGTATATTATTGTGGGAGGGTGTCAGAAGTTGAAGAGTCTCAGAGATAAGATCGGTGGCCAGAAAGATGGTGTTGATATTGGTACATAAAAGAGGCAAGTGGTTGGTTTTTTCAATACTAAGTTGAATTTAAAATAAACTGGCGATTCGTTCAAACAATGATCGCGAAAGCTGGGCATCATTTTCGCAAAATAAAAATAAAAATAATAAATAATCAGAGATAAGAAAAGAGAATTCCTCCAAAGATTCACTGAAAATAAAAATAGTATCAAAAAAACTTGCGGAGCACATTTCGACATGTCATCCCTCTAAAAAAGAAAGACACAGAAATTTCTGAAATTCAACTAATACAGGTAAAGTACATGAAGATAAAATATTGCAATGCACTAAATAATTACTTTGTAGAAATGGACGTAAACTTGCAGGGAACTAAAGATATGAGTTCTGTACTTATAACGCACCTATGCGGAGAATGACAATAATGGGCAACATTTTTGATTTTGTTCCTGTCACTCATGAATATGTCCTTAAAAAACTATTAAAAAGACAACAAGGCTACTGGCTAGATAAATATTCTTCTAAACTTACTTAAATTGGCTGCACCATTCACACAGTAAGTACTCACTTAATGAATCACTCTTCAACCACTAGGTAAGTTCCCACTGCTGGAAAAGAGAGCTAGAGTAATCCCAGTTTTCGGCTGGTGACCCATGCGATCCTGGTAAGTATAGGCCTATCTCAATCTTGGTTGTAATTTCTAAGATGGCTGAAAGGATGGTTTGATTTCAAATGTTTATACTCCTAAATGTTAATAATCTAGTAAATAGTAATCAGTCTGGCTTTCGCCTCTTCATTCCACTTCTACTGCTTTAATTAATGAAACTGAGGACTGGTATGGGAAAATAGATAGAGGTAAAAGGTTTGGTGTATTGCACACTTGATCTAAAAAAGCATTGATACTGTAAATCATAACATTTTTATAACTTAAATGTAGGAGTGTAAGTAAATATTTGAATTAAAATGGTTCAAAAGTTATTTAAGTGGTGAACTCATATACTTCGTCAAACGGCATATTCGATTGTGCAATATAGTGTGTGGAATGCATCAGGGCTCAATTGATGCGTTTCTTGGCTTTCTTATTTATATTAATGATTGCTCATAACTACTTATCCCATTGTAAAGTTAGTATGAGTGCTGATGAACCATTTATTAATATGCTTCCAACGCAATTGAGATATTTCAAAAGGTGTAATTAATGAAGATCTTCACACTTTAAACAAATGGGTTGATTGAAAGTAACAAATTAAGTCTTAAGTTGATAAGTCAGAATTTATGTACTAGGTTCAAGACAGCGTTTATATACGGTTACAGATTTTTTTTGTTTCCCAAAATTAATGATTTGTCTATTCAAATTAATAATGTCAGTCTTCAAAGAGTGCATGGAATTTAAGCATCTGGGAGTTATAGTTGCATGAGACATGAAGAAATCAGCAAATTGAAAACTGTTCGCAAAAACTCACTTAAAGGCATGTGTATGGTTTAAAAAAAATGCAAGTGCACTGTTCCAAATGATATCTAACTACTCTCTCTAATGCATATCGCCACATTGGACTATTGCATGTTGTTTGGGAAATTGTGGTACTACAGTAGCTAATCGTCTTCAATTATAAGAACCAGGCAGCACGCATATAATCGGTGGTGTACCTGGGAACCCCTAGTTCATGAAAGTTCTTAATCCCCTTGGTTGGCCACGTCTTTTGCTATATACAAAGTTACAATTGTTCGATCTTGGTTTACAAATTTGAATGACCTAGCCCTCCATATATTTCTGGCATTTGTCATTTACTAGCACTAATTATAAGCTTTAGTCCAGCAGTTTAATGTTACAATTCCGCAACCCAAAACGGAGTGCAAGAAGCGTGTCTAGCCTACAGAGGGTGCTAATTTGAACAATCTTGATGCTAAACTTCATAAAATCAGCAAAATTCAGTATATTTAGAATAATTTAGGAACATTCAATTAAGCCTTGTTAATGATTTTCTGTAAATTTTGTGTTATCACATGCATTGTATGTCCTTTTGTAATTGTTGTAACCACGGCCCTAGTGAAAAAAAAGCCTTATGGTTGAACTGGGCAGACGTGTAAAATAAAGGTGAATGAAATGAATGAAAGAATGGTAGATGTCGCGCACTAAGAGTAGAAAAGGGAGATGAAAAGGGATCAGTGTGGGAAAGCCAGAGAGAGAGAGCGAGAAATTATACAAGTACGGATGGCGCGTTTTTGAAAAGAAGAAAAAAAGATTCAAGACTGGAGTTATTAGGGTCAGCCCAGATCAGTGCAACCCATTTGACAGATATGGAAGAATGAGAGAATCTGTAAAGAGTCTAAGAGAAGGGGGAAAGAAAAGGACTACTTACGAACACACAATGTATTTGGAAATATTTACTACATGATGTGATGGGAATTCCAGGAAAATTAGAGGCAATTAGTAGGCCAAGGAATTTAGTTGTGTCGACTGCAGGATGGAGTATCGTCAATTTATTTTAATCGTCAATTTAGGTTTATTACTATGGTGATTTTTAAAAATCAATTTAATAGTTTTTTTATTGTTAAGGCGAGTGTGTTTAGTTTAAACCGTTAGATATTGGTTTAAGGTCAGGGTTAGTTATTTCCTCAAGTTAAGCGGTCAGAGTGGGAAAATAATATATTCGGGTCACTGCCAAATAAACTAAAATGGGGAATCTTGGGAACAAGAGGGGTAAATCATTTATGTAAGTAGAAATAAGAGAGGGACAAGTATAGAGCCCTGCGGAACTCCGCATGTAATTCTGACAGGGTCAGATTGGAGGATAGTGTTGTTGTAGAACACTCGTTGATATCTGCCTGTCAGGTAGCTTCTCATCCATTCGTTGGCAAGGCCTCTAATACCATAATCATAAGAGTTGGGATTTTAAAAGAATTCGTGGTGATGGTATAAAGGCCTGCTATAACATCAAGAAAAATACCTAGTGTAGGTAGCTGGTTATCTAAATTTGGCAATAGCGCCAGTACAAATGTGAGTGCCATGAAAGTAGTCTCTGGGCCTAAAGCCAATTGGTGTGAAGTAGGATGTGTTTTTGTAATTAAAAGTAAATACACGGAATCATAAATAACTTTTTCAAGAAGTTTACTCAAGTTGGCAAAATAGATATAGGCCTTAGGAGTTTGAGAATCAGTTTGTTCACCGCTTAAAATAGGGGTTCACAATTTGGCAATTGTAATGAGAGGTACAGAACCAAGTCGTTATTGAAAGTGGAAAATATGGGCAGGACCTCACTTATGAGGGAACAATTTGTTTTAGTAATGTGCTGCTAATGCCGTCAGTTCCACTACTGTAACTAAGTTTAAGTTTTAGAGGTAATTTGATAATCTCTTCAGGGGAAGGAGGTGACATAAAAAAACTGGTAGAGTTTGATGCAAGAAGAGGGTGGTTTGAAGGTTGGTGGAGGATCAGAATTTTTTCAGCCAGAGTGTTTGCCAAGTTGGCCAAAAAAAATTGTTTAAAACTTTCGGCAATTTCAGTATTATGTAAGTCTTTAAACAATGTTTAGTTAGGGGAAAAAAATCAGGATGGTTGAGTTTTGTTTATTTACGTCCTAATAAGTTATTCAAGTTTTCCACATTAGGTGAGTATTATTTCTGCGTCTTCAATTTTACTAGGAGCTGAAGGATTTTTGCTGAGCCGAAGTAGTGAGTTTAAGTGGTTACGGTATTTGTCTATTTATTTATATCGGTGGTTAGTGGTTTAGAACAGTTAAAGTTTATAAGTAGTTATCTTTCGTTTGATGTCGATTGATTAATCTTTAGTAAACCCAGGGCTTTTAGCTGTATCACGTCTGCGAAATTCTTTATTGACAATAGGACAATGGTGTCAAAACAAACTGTTTGAAATTATTCTCAAATATATGTAGCCTTTGCTATGGTCTGTAGAATCAAATACTTCATGCCAATCAACGATGGAGAGAGTGGTTTAGGCCTCTGATATAATGGGCTTGAGTTGGAGTGAACGGATTGAGGGGGTCAGTGACGAGTGTGAATGCATCAGCCAAGTTGATTTTAGGATAAAGATTGGAAAATGATCAGAGAGGTCAGTAATAATAATACCCGAATTTATGGTAAATGAATCACTGATATCATTGGTGAAGATATTGTCGATTAAACTGACACTAGTGTGACCGTGTTTATTTGTCTTGATGCGTGTTGGACGATCAATTGAAGGAATGAAATCGTGGGAATAAATTAAATTAATAAATTCTCTCACTTGGGAGTCGGATTGTTGAGCCAGAAGAGTGATGTTGAAATCACCCATAAGGTAACAGGTCTTCTTTTCTTTGGAAATGGTGCTAAAGGTCATTGTGAGGTTCTTAATGAAGTCTGGGAAAACGACATAGTCGGGTTTGTAAACTATACCAACAATAAACTTGGAGGAATTGGTAGAAACCTCAATAAAAAGGGAATCACAGTCAACACAATTGATGGATAAATCATGATAACCTGGTAAAATTGTAAAATTAAGTATCGTCCTTCATTCCAATCTGCATGATGTGGAAAGTAAAGTGCTATATCAAAGAGTAACTTCACTTTAATGATAGAGTTTATTCATTTACTTAACATTATGAAATTGGGCAATTAAGGGAAAGTCAACATACCCTTAAATTCCATGACCTATTCAAATGCCTTGCCCGTACCATTTCACATCCATATTTAAACTACTATAGAACAAACTCTTTCACTGTTGATTACAAACAATCACTAAACATATGCTGATGTTTACCTACGAAGCCAACATGGAACAACGTCATTAAAGGTTATCAGCGGGTCATCAGTTCATACTTTGAAGTATTACGTACAAGTTTGAGTTTATTCTTCATGTTGAAATCATTGAACTACACATTTTGAAGGTTTACCAAGAAAAGATAATAAAGGTTTATTTAATCTCAATTCATGGCCTGTAGGCCAAATTGCTAGAGACTTAACAACTTATATTTACTGGACAGAAACAATGCAATGACCAACCAAAAGTTCAATGACCTTTATCAAATTTTCACCCATATTTCTGTAACTGAACATCACAGATATGCCAAACTATATATTTTTCTGAATCCTTATCAGGGGCGGATTTAGAGGGGGGCGCACCCGTCGCGCGCCCCTCTATTTTTGCAGAGCAAAGGGCGCCGGGCGCCGCATAGAGCGCCGGGCGCACTGTAGATCTATAAAAATGACTTTTTAACGCACAGGGCGCCCTGTAGATCTCTAAGAATGACGATACAGGGCATCGCTGGCCGTGTAGATGTTGCTTTGTGGGCGCCCTGAAAATTTAGCGCCCCCTCTATTGAGAAATCCTGGATCCGCCTCTGCTTATGATAAGACGAATCTTTGAGATGCTTTTCAACTAAATTGAACCACTTTGTACGGTTAATCCCTCTTAATCCAAGATGCCGGGATTGACAATGCTTTGAAGAAGATCTTGATCTTGTGATGAAGCACTTCTCTGTACCTGATGCAATCATCAGCAAAGAGTCTTACTTGCAGTGAGACTGCATCCGGTAGGTCATAATGTAGATTAGAAACAGCAAGGAACTCCCGAGGTCATGATGATGCACCATCCAGGAGACCTCTCTGATGCCTAGTATTCAAACACATGTTGGTCCATTGCAGAAGATTGTTGTTAATCCCAATGTTACTAAGCTTGCATTGGAATCTGTGGTGCGGGACTGTGTCAAACGCCCTGCTGAAGTCTAAAATCACTAGGTCAATTTGCCTCTTCTTATCAACGATTTTGCAAGATCGTCAATAAGGCCAGCAAGCTGGGTAACACAGGACCTGTCCCCTTCTGAATCCGTGTTTGGTCAGAACTTGGTGCCGATCCAGGTAGTACATAAATGATGCAAAATGTATTCCAACAGCTTGCGCGGTGTCGACGTCAGTGAAACAGGACGGTTATTATAGTTGGCTGGGTTTATCCTATCCCTTTTTTGTATTATGATGTTAAATTTGCGCCAATCCTGTGGTTCTTGTGAGGTGATCATGTTTACAAGATATTCTGTTGTGAAATTGGTTCGTTCGCATCGGCGAACAGTGCCTAAAATTTTGGTACTAAGTACCTTTTCACGTGAAACTAATCTTACAGAAATATAGAAGAATATCATAGGAGCAAAAACATTCGAGGCACTCATGTTGAAATTTACGGCAAAAGGTGGGATTTTCGATCGTGCGTGCCCTAGCTGTTAGTTGCCATACGACTATTTACCGCGTACCGCCCCCGGTACCGCCGTGCACCTTAGAGACACTATCAGTGATTCACTCAAAATATTTGAAGTTAGCAGGAATAGCTTAAAAGAGAAGGCGAAGTCTATAGAAATCCCATAAGTTATTTTTGCAACTGAAAAATTTACTGAAAACAGCAGTATTCAAAGATTTGAATCTCCGTTCACTTAATTGTTGTAGAAAGTGTCCGTACGGACAGTAAATGACTAAAATATCCGATTCTGTCCTTATTAGGTTGCTTTCAGTCTTGGCACTTGTATCGGTATATTAGATATATCGGTATATAAGAATAGCTACTTCTTACAGACATGCAAAAATGTGATTTTTGATGATTATTTCGATTTTCCGATTTAGCGAATCACTGATAGTGCCTTTAAAATTTTCAATTCGGCTACGCACGCATATCCGGGCTTTTTAAAGCAATAACAGCACATTTTATTGAAGACCGCCACCAATTTTCCAAATATTTTGAGATTTCTGCACAGTTGCATATGCAATTGGCTTGTAAACTATACCTGTGAATGATAAAGCTCGAAATTCTGTATGTAAGGATCTTGGTAATTAGATTAATTAATATCGGAGATTTCCGATAATAATTCAACGGCTGCCGGAAACGTCCTTCCAATATGAAATAGCTGGGAAATGCGTCTTGTACTCGCCTATACTCATCCATTAGTTGTTCAGGTGTAGAAGTAATTATTGTCTGGCGTACTCATAGGCCGGGAACAATGGTAAACAATAGGGCAATCGATTCAGTTGCTCTGCAGCACGCAACATTAGTTTCACACGATTTATACCGTTATCGTCTATGGAGCCCCGGACTTTGGCTCCCGCCGGACTATTCCTGCTTTCACACCGGTCTGTTCAGGAAAGTCAATGTAGGTGTTCTTTTCGTGAGGTGGGCACTATTTCATCATGGGTGGAAATGTGGCGTTTCCAGCTCTGCTTTTTAAGTAACAATCGGGAACCATTTCCAAATAAAAATCGCATTTCAAAGAATTGCGGTTCGCAAGATAGTATAAGCAGACAATTACTCAAACAAATGTCCAAAATCCTCAAATTTTGAAAATGAGGGCGCCTCTTCTAAAAATGTGCCTTATTGCTTTTAAAGCAAGTCTTAGAGGCTCGTCACAGCAAACAGTCTTCACAGTCAGCAAAACCCATGTCATGTCGAACCCCCTCTTGCGCGCTTGCAAGATAGTACATACCGAATATTTCATGCACATGAATTTGGAAAGAGAACGCTCTTTCCCTTTCGAAATTGAAGGAAAGCTAAACCGTGAATGGTTCATAAGAAATTGACATTTTAATGGTATACACACTCCATGGGACATACATTATGTGAATACTTCTAACGGTAGAACCTTTTTCAAGGTAGGTAGATAGATTGATAAACATAATCACTAATGATGAAACTATTTAGACACGAATCTCTTGAGACCACTCTCCATTTATTTATTTATTTATAGAGTAGTTGCGATTGTTCGTACATATTGTTTATACTTACAAGTAACATTTTAACACTTGTTATTTTAAATGGTAGGCAAGTCGTAATATTATAAATAAGGTATTATAATCATGTTAATTGTGAATAATTCAATACTGCCCAAAATAAGAATTTTGCGGGTTGTTACAATGATTATTAAAAAACTGCTGAACGTGGAGTATTTTTAGCTTTTTTCTTATTTGGGTTCAAGCGCATAGAAATACGGGTATACCTTCGTACTGTAAAATGACATGTTTTTTGTGTTAATTGTCGTGACCATGACATTCCCACTGCGATGATTTTGGAAATTAAAATAATTTTCTGTAGATAAAGGCTCTGCAAACAAGTAGACCTACATATTCTACTTTCAACATGCTAACGATTTGTTGGCATGATGCCAGGAAATCGAACTTTATTGAATCTCTACTTTTTAAAAGGTTCACCACAGGACCCGAAATTTAAATACGATTACTTATGGACGATTCAATTTATACTCTCTATGGACAACAAGACCGCGAATGTCTCGGAAGCTGCTAATGAACCAATAGCATGTAGCATGTGAGGTTGTGGGAGTGGTCGACCAAAATGGGGCACCTTTTCGCAGATTTTGCTCATTAAATCATTTAGCCCTAATATTAATAGGGTAAATGATTAAAACTCCCTTTTTCGTAAAATTAACCAAAATTGTACACAAGGAAAGAGGAACATTCACCAAGCAATAAGCTGTTCCATTGGTATCAAAAGTAGAAATAGAATCACTGGTATTTTTTTACTACCGTAACACGTCACGAAAGGGACTACTCCTGGATACGGAACACACACCGGCAATACCATTATCAGCATCTTCATATCTTAAGTTTATTTCGCTTAATTCGCCAAATCTGTGTTCTTATTACTCTGTAAAACCATACGCACACACAGAACAGCGCTTTTGTTACATTTGTAGGTCCTTATTAAAAGGACTGTTTCATTAAATTATTCTAAATTTCGCCTCATTCAGCGATATTTACGCAGCCGGTTTCAAGGAATTTGCCGCACGAAGGGCTCATTGTCCTACTGCAAAAAAACTCAATTGCAGCGGAGCTTGTACGGTACCGAATCTTGGGAATGGAAAAAAACCGTGGGGCTCTTGGGTTTCAAGAGCAGGTCCGATATATAAAATACACTAACGAAAGGCGCTTGTTTGTCGTCCATAATTTTAGCCAACAATTTGCTGCATTTCGTTTCGGATTACCATTCTTTCTAAAGCGCGAGAGAATGAATGTGTCATAAAAAAAGCAATAGTCACGGCCCCGTCCCTTCCCATGAAAAGAGTAAAAGTTTAATTTGTTCAAACCCCAATAAGAAACTTTTCTTTCCTTTTTTAAAACCTATTTCTTCATATTTCACTTTTCCAGTGTGTCGTGTGAGGTCTTATTAGGTTTAATATTACAGCATCATATATATATATGATTAGGCTTTTTGTACATTTGAATTAACATATTAAGTACCATTTTTGTTTTAATCATGAATAAAAAAAACATGCACCCTAAACTATATTTTCAACAATCATTTTTTTTATTAATAGCACGTTCAGTTTCTTCTACTTTTGTAATCGTTTAGCTTCTAGTAACATATATTAAAAAATGATGTTACATTTTCAATCGCAAATGAAATATTAAGTGCCCAAACAAAAATTAAAAACACTAAATATCTAATTAAAAATATCAGTCTTTTTATTAATAGCGTTCAGTTTCTATTGTAATCGTTTTGCTTCCTATTTTTGAAAAAAAAGGAAAACAAATGAAAGAATTCTATAAAAACGGAAGTTGGTGCACGTGAGTTTCCCCTTACATACTCTTCAAGTACAGAGAAAAAAGAAGTGAAACTGTAAAAAAAATTGCTTTTAGTTCAAAAATTAACATGCAGGTGTGCTTAGTATTAATATTAAGAGATAAAAACAAAACAAGTCACTAAAGACCAGCATTAGTGGCAACTTAAAAAGCAGTTTGTTCCTATTCGTGCCCTTTTGGTCTCCCATCCAAGAACTGACCGGCGCCCACGTTTGACTTTAATAAAGGAATATGACAATGATCTGGACAGTACACGCCTATGGGGGGCACTTGACGTTTTTCCGAATACTTGAATCTTGTACTGAGATTTTTGGTTAAAAGAATATCAAAACGAAAACGACTACGTAATATTTAATTTAAAGCAACTCTCATTACAGTAATATTAGTTATTTACTTTAACACAAAACTTAAAACGGGCTGGATTTTAAAAAAAAAAAAAAAGCCTCTGTGATGATTAGATTTTAGGTGTGGCAAACAAAAGTGATGGCCAAGAAACACTGTTCGGACGGATTGCAAACTCGACCGGTATCAAATCGACGTCATCCAACTTCGAAGGACAACCAAGTCGACCGATCATACCTAGTCGCAATGCAACCCTAAATATGAGCAAATCAGACGCATTTTAATCGAAATGGACGTTTTCGTTATGGACCGCTCTAGTAGGTGGGAGAACGAGTGTATACTTAAAAACGTTGTAGCTTGTAGCAGCAGATTTACTGAATTCACAATACAACTCAGATAAAATTACTCACCCAAGTTGTGCTAATGTCCTAAATACAAATTCATCGACAGTGATTTGAAGAAAGGCTAGAAATAAACAAAAATTCCATTCTACAATTGCTTTTCATATGTGAATAATGGCGATAGTATTGCCGCTGCAGCGCGTTGTCGTCGTCACGGTTATGGAACTATACATTATATATGGAAGGATTTCCCTGAATTTTATATCGCAGAATTACTAATCACGAATTTTATGCATCTATTATGATAAAAGGCCCTTCTCAGGTAAGTGGGTGCCTTGTTTTACGCGAGATAATTATGAAACAAATTTTATTAGCTCCGAATATTTTCGAAACTTTTTTTCTTTGGAGCATATTCATTTACACACTGCTTACAGGTATTGTATACGGAACTGCTTTACTGATGCGAGTACGCCCAAATATAAAAATGTTCATCCCCGGTAGAAGTTCTTTTACTAGTCATACCAGCTAAACGGATAACCAATTAGACCGTCTAATGCAACTCGACCGGAATTTTGTTATATACCGGTATCGAATTATTCTCTAACTTTCGATTACGCGTTTTAGGTGACTGTCTTTAGTTCTAGATTAAGTTATTTTTTATCACCTCACAAAAAAAATAATATATTTCAAAATCTCGAGTCAGCCTTTAATCAAATGTTATAGATATCTAAATCTATATCTAAAAATATAATGTGTACATCTCGTCGAGGTATCCCGTGAGTGAATTGGCCGTCTGTTGTGGAATAAAACAGCTTTTAAAAACGATGTACGGACTAAAATGAATATACCATAAATATTAATCTCAGATACGGATGTACATGTACTATCATTAGCAACGTAGGGCAATCTCTGTATCATTGTCCTCTTTGGTTGAAACATAAATAGGCCAGAACCAGTCGACCAGAATAATTCAGTATCGTGTTGATCAGTCTTTGATTGTGATCGATCGCACCTATACATGCAAATGTTTGGAACAATGACAAATCGACGGCATCAGGTTTCCCGCAGGGATTAATAGTGGTGCACACCCGAATGCATTATTGTGTATGCTCTCCAATTGCTCATTTCTGCGTTAGTTCAACTAACTTCAACTATCCTATCGCATAGTTGCTCTCACTAATCTCTATACATACCAGTCCAGGAAACTTCAACGAGGCGGCGAAACTTGCATACTCTGTAATTGTAGTGCTATCCAATCGCTGGTTGCTATCTTATCCCGGTGTGAAAGCAGATATAGTCCGGTGGGAGCCATAGTCCGGGGCTCCATAGACGATAACGGAATAAAGCGTGAAACTAATGTTGCGTAAAGAGTCAACTGAATCGATTGCCCTATTGTTCACCATTGTTCCCGGACTATGAGTACGCCGGACAATGGTTACTTCTACACCGGTCTCCATTGCATTTCTAGAGGCGCCTACTATCATGATAATGGCACATCCATTCCCGTGAACCATACATTACATTCATCTCTAACTTTGGAATTAAACATTTTAGATTACTATTTATAATTACTACACAGTGTAGTAATTAAAAATAGTAATCTAAAATATATATATCGAAATCTATGAGTCGGCTTTTAAGCTGACCAAAACACCAACAAATTTAGAAAAAAAACTGTATCCTTAACATCTTCTCTGGCCCTTTTAAATTCGGGATTTTATAGGCCTAAGATGACATTTATATATGAATCGAATAATTCTTAATTAAAAACATGCATATCTTTAATCATGATTAAATACATTACAACGGTCGAGTTGGCACGCGATCGGACGAGTTGGTACTTCACGCGACGGTCGAGTTGGCATTTGACGGTCGAGTTGGTTATCGGTCGAGCTGGTATGGCGGTCGACTTGGTTGTCCGTCGAGTTGGATGACCGTCGAGTTGATATTGGTCGAGTTTACAATCCGTCGAAGTGACTGACATTAGTCCAGCTTTACGTAAACATAACAGCATGAAAAAAGCACTTTGTCGACGATTTCGCCTGGGGGTCCTCGATTATAAAATGATCCTTACACATCCAAGAACATCGTCAGGTATGTGTTTTGTTCAGAAAGTTTACCGTTGCTAAGATAAAATAGAATAAATTTTCCAATAATGGTGGGTATGAAATGACACGAGTGTGATGTTTTCATCCGGGGCTTTTATCACATATCACAGTAATATTGCATAGTTCTAATACTTTTTACTAATAGGCCTACCGCGGGTATTAATTAGGGACTTTGACCTTGGTAGGTCCGAAACAGCGTCCACCAACTCGCTAGTTTTGTTTGTATTCGTAATCAGCGAAAATAAGCGTGTTCGTGCCGATTGGAAATAAATTACCGGGACAGCTGTAAACTGAGCTTCAGTAGATACATCATTTTAATGTTACTATACCGTAACGAACGGACGGACGGACGAACACACTAACAGAGTTTCCGGGCGATTTGTAGGAGCTTGCTTCGCAGCTCAAAAAGAGTGGAAATAGTGGAAAGAAAGAGGAAAAGTGTGAAAGGGATGCCAACACCTTTTTGAGTGGTAAAATGTCACTTTGAAATGAGCGTGAAAGTGAATTTTTTACTCTAAACAGTTTTAACTCCTTGAACTAGTACAAATTCATTCTTTTACATTTAAACATTTGGGATCCCACCGCGTTAAAGGAGAACCTGTATCAAGAATAACTAACCTAATATACGCTATAAAACAATTATTGAACACATATGGAGTGGTTTCATGAGAAAACGGAATTATACTACCATAAAACGAATTAAAAGCATATTGTCTGACCATGCGCTATTTGAAATTCGCGCTACTGTATATGGGATATGTATTTGTGTTATGCGATACGGACGGCACAGTAGCGTCATGCATCTTCATACATGATGCTTTCATAATGTGTATTTCCTATGGCATGTATGACCTAAACGTGCCGGTCGTATCGCATAACACGTTATACACAAGCGCGAGTTTAAAAGCAAATGTTCAGGACCTAGATGGTTTTATTCATGTTAGGGTATATTAATTCGCGTTTTTATATGATGTTATATACCCTCAAAATTGTGATAAATATTTATTTTCTCAATTTTATTTGGGAAAAAAGGGATTTCTCACGGGAAAAGCACTTTGTTTATGATTAAAAAAAAGAAGAGGAGAGCAGAGGATAGCAGAGGATTACTAGTTTGTTTGCAAGGTGCACCTGTTAGATGGCACAATAGGGGAAGAAGTGGAGAATTCCCCAAGATGTAAAACTTAGAAACTGAGTCAACTTGTTTATGTTTAAGATCAAAATGTTAGTGGTTGACTTTTGCGAACGCCTGTAGAATACCTTTCAATTCTGTCTGGAATAGCTCCTGCACACCTTAGGGAACTTCAGACACGATCAGATCGCCAAGAAATGTGAGAACCTGGTAGCCTTAATCCCACCACCAACGCCCTTGAGGTCAGGAGGACTTCCACGGAATCACTTTGCTACCCAATCCATGGCACTGCAGTCACAGTATCCCTTATCGAGCCATCCTGGATCAATGACGATGGTATGAGCAATGGTCATCTCCTCTACTTTGAACCTTTAAGCAGTTTGTGGACAGCCCATCAAGCAAGCCAAAGGCTGTGACCTTGATAGGAAAGCATGGGGTCAACCTCAACAGACTCAGAACTGGAGTTGGTCGTACAAAAGAACGTCCTTCACAAGATCGGAGTTAGCGTAAACCTTCACCAAAACTGCAATTATGGAGACCACAAACCATTAGCCACAAACCATTAGCCACATAATACATGACTGTGAGGTCTAAAGTCCCCAAGAGATTCCAGGCTGATCAACATGGATGATGATGATGATGAAACTATCAGCTGGTTTAAAGACGGATTCTTCGACTGTGATTTTGGACTTGCACGCACGAACGAACGATGTAAGGGATAGGTAAATTCCCCATAAAGTTATTATGTGACGTGATGTAATCAGCGCGACATATAGGCCGACAGCTCGCGGCATGCCATTCCAATTGGACTCAGTTGTGATAGCTTGTTGTTAGACCACTGAGGTTATGTTTATGTATGGTGATGTGGTAATGTCTATTTTAAGATTGGGAACTTTATGAATTATTGTGATATATGAAGGAGAACTTGGCCAGAAAATTCGACCAGCACTTGTAATCTGGCAGCAATAAACATTATGGTTTAACTTATGAGCTGTTATTATCTACAATTGTGGTAGATTTGTGTAAACATAAAGCCAGGATTTTATAATAACTTGGGAGACCGCCGGAGCTTGAAAAGCTAATTAAACTGTTTTGCTGTCTCTTTTTTAAGCCAAAGGAGCTTTTAGTTGTTGGAATCAAATGTGTGTGATTCCAGTTTGTGGTCCTAAATTGAGGACAGTAGAGACAGCTGATGGTGTAGAATAAACCGGACTGATATTGAAAATATTAGGTCGTAGATGGGAAAACCCCGTCGTCTGAACTGCTGGACAAAAATTATCTTCAAGAATCAGAGATTGCATGGAATATACCATGGCTATTTATGTGAACTTATGCGCTGTCATTTTGGAGCCATCGCTGTGAGGACATATAAACGCTTTGCAAACATGGAACATACTGATATCTAAGTATAATCTTAACTAATAGTGTGTATTTTACTATGTATTTTGATTTTGAAATGAATACAAAACTTTCATTACAAATTCAGCATTTTTTTTAAAAAACATTAAAATCTGTTTTTGTTATATAAAATTTAGTTCATGTCAGAAGGCTCATTTATTTGTGTTTGAAAGGTATTTCTTGCCTTTGACGTCTACGGGACGTCATAACAATGAAACCACTCGATATGTGGGAAGAATTATTTTATAGTGTAATTGTTAATAGTACTCGTTGTTAAGGGGTCTCTTTTTGACCCCTTTTTTCTCTGAAAAACGCTCTTTACCAAAACCAGACCTCTACTCGATGTTAGAGCGTCCACTTAGTAGTATTCCAGTGTTAGAACCGTATCCTTTTCAAAAGGGAATAAGTGTCCTATCAGCCGTATTCAATAGCCAGCCATGTAATTGGTGGACAAGATAGAGCATTCTACAATACTTACCTGCAATATCCCTATGGCAATCGCTAAACATGGATCGATGACAGCTATCTTAATATTGTAGTCCTGGAATGCATCTTGTCCCACCAACTGTATGGTTGGATGACGTCATATGGAAATACGGTCTATCACACTGCGAGTACCAAGTGTGGTAAAAAGTTTTTCTATGGGTGTGAACTGCGCACTATGAGATTGCGATTTATTCAGTATTGAAAGACGTGTTTACACAATTTGGGCACTCGACGACCCTCGATAGGGGTCGGGCATGATCGGTCTTGCAATAAGGGAGCGGTATTATTTACGCCAGGGGGTATTGAGGAATTAAACTTTTGTCGGCCACTTCTGGCAAAATCTTGGTTAATTTTTAAATTAAAAAAAATCCCTGATTTTATGGTATTCGTAACTTTAAAGGCTGACTAAGAAATTTCAAAATAATATAATTTTGTATGTGTATTGATTAAAAATAGTCATTTGAACGACAGATAGTTTACCCTAAAACCCTAATTTCAAAGTTGATGATCGGGTGTTTCGTGTTTAATGTAATAGTAAACATTTATGTATAATAATAGTACCATAGGATCGGTTTTTTTGTAACAACAAAAATTCTACGGTGTCATATACAGTGTCCTTGTGGAACGAGTGTCCTCCACCACATAGGCTATTGGTGTTCTCCATTGGTGATGTAATGCCTCATTTGCCGGTTAGACATTAGGAATTACACATTGTCTGCCGTAATCATAGTAATCCACTATAGCTACAACGGTAAGCATGGGCCCTCGTTCAGTTTTTTATTCATTCAATCTTTATTAAGTGATATCCGGAGTGATATAAACAGACTGTACAGATTTCCAGGACACGGAATGGCAGACCCATTCCTACAGGAAAACATAAACACCAAGACTATATACCAATACATAAAATACAAGACAGGTTTAAACCCTTATACCAACAGGAAAGTATTAAAAAAGCTATAAATGACTAAAAGAACACCCAGCCTTCTCGGGAGGAGTGTTGAACAGGACTGGCATAGATCTTAAGATAAGGACACTCCTCCAAGGTTTGGATTTGCTTGCATTCCAAATCACATAACTGCACTTGAGAGCGTTTATAAATATCGTGGTAGACATATTTCTTTTGGTTTGACCCAAGGAACAAATATGAACGCCACCCGTCATTTGTTTTATTTTAGTAATTAGCCCACGGGGACCCAATTTCAATACAGCTCAAAAACACAAACTATAATCACCAGAATTGATGTCTGAAATAAGGGAGTTGTACTTTTCAGTCTTGCGGTTATGGGCAGAGGTAATATTCATCTCGAATGGAATGGTAAGTTCAACTGCATGAATGCGTTTCTGAGCATTGTCAACAATAACAAGGTCAGACGTTGACTGGTGGGAAGGATATTTGGTGGGATGGTACTACCATTGATTGTAGAACCCGGAACATCAGCATAGATTTTCACCGCTGCATCAGCAGGAAGATTGTCATTGAGATGTTTAACAAGGTCAATAATGTGGAATTGTGCCTCCATGTATATCTCCCTTGGGTGAGGAATGTGGAGCAATTATTAAGAATATGGTGTGGAGTTTCTTTATTGCCACAAAAATTACATTTAGATTGTCCTTTTCCCCCATGTTTGAGATTTGTAAAAGTAGGCAGATAATCAATAGATGCCCGTACGGCAAAACTCAGGACGCCTCTAGGAAGATCATAAATAATAGATTCCAATTAAGATCAATTTGTTCCGACTCAATGAGTTTAAGAAGATTCCCTTGTTGGACAAGTGGGAGGATATATTCTCTCCAGAAATCCTTCCGCTGGGTGATGATAAGGCGTTTGATTTGGTCCTTACATTTTCATTTGGATTTGACTTTATTGGCACAGGATTCAATAGCGATCTCAAAGTTTTCCTTCCATTTGCCAATCCCATTTTTTTGCCATCTTCCGTTTCCATAGTCGTTCTCGGGACCTTTTGGAATGGATGGCATGGAGAACACGATCATCAGCCTTTACCATACACCTGGCGAAAGCAAGAGAGTGAGATTCGAGGTACACATTGGATATTTTAGGGATAGCTAAGCCATATGGGCTATGAATGAAGCAGGGGTAGGCCCTCTATAGGTGCCATGCCAAGGTAGGATTTGATAACGTTCGTGTGCATATGATCTAAGTGGTCAAGCTGGGTGTCAGTGAGCTCATGAACAGTCAAAATGTACCTCAACGAGGGCAGCACATATTGCACGTAAACCCGTAGCTTGTATTCATTGCGAATGGCAGAGCTATCAATGTTTGAAACGTACTCCGAGAGTTTAGTACATATCATATCATAAGTATCTTTAGTTTTACCTTTAAATGTGATCTGACAACCAAGAAACTTTTCAGGAGCGACTTTGAGAGTGCTTAAAATATTATTACCGATCATAAAAGAAGTTTCAGCAGGTGCACTGCTCCGAATAGAAATAGATTTTCACTTGGTTGGCTTAAGAGTAAGATTCATAGAACTGGCAAGATTATTAATTTGATCCATTAATTTTTGATGTCTGCGTTTGCCAGAGGTTATCAAACAAAAATCGTCACGCAACATTAGTTTCACGCTTTATTCCGTTATCGTCTATGGAGCCCGGACTATGGCTCCTGCCGCACTATAGTTGCTTTCACACCGGTCATTTGTTTCAGCACTGTACTAAAAAGGCCTCGTCTGCAAGGTCGCGGTTTATTCCGTACATGTTGCTATGGTAGCTAGGACACTCTCTCTCACGGGGGATACTCAGTTTCTTTGCATCGCGTGTCTCAATAAAACTAGAACCCAGATTTGACTCCGCTAGACTTCACTATGGGGATCATTCAAGAGTGAAGTTATGCACACGGACAACCAGCAAACTTGCCATAACTTCGCAACTGATAACCGTTACAGGCAGCCAAGTGGTGGAAGGCAGAGCAGCGCAGTAAAGAAGAATGAGTTAAGATCTTGGAATTTCTGATAATTGAAACTAACCTTTTCAATATTAGAACTGACCTTCGTCGCAAAAACAAAAAGAAACCATACAAAAGAATGTGCTTGGAGAATACGCATGTCTAAAGAAACTACTAAACAGTAAAACAATCCGTGGATAAAATGAACAAGGGGTACAAATTTTCAATACACCATAATATTATTAACTCGGTCATATGGTCCTTTTGGAGGATTTTTTTTCGGTGTCGGAAACCTAACGAAATGTACTTTGTAGATGTTTATGGTTTACTTTTTCTCTTCGTGAAATAGAGGAAGCATTAAAGGTTCTGTTTTTAGACGTATATGAAGGATTTCTGATTTGAGTTAAGCTATTTCACACAGTGATTAGTGTGGACAAGCATTATGTATTAAGCAAAAAACATGATTTGCTTGAAAATTGAGGGGCGCCCCTCTTCAAAATTTCGGAGTCAGCCTTTAAAAAAAAAATTAGCTTATCAAATGTACAATTTCAATTTGACGTTTTCACAAAAAATATTGCAATTTCCTCTCAATACTTCCCTTCATCCCCCACCCGCGTAAATAATTACCCCTCCCTTAAAAATGTTTTTACATGTTTCAACATTCACTGGATACACAGGGATACCTAATATATAAAGTACTAATTATGTCAAAAGTATTACAAGGGTTTCATTTCAGCCAAATTTACTGAGCACACCTGCAGTGCGTACCGACACTGAACTATTTTATTGCTGTACCGTACATAAAAAGAAGACAATTTTCACCGCAAATATATTATAAGCTTATATAATTATTCTACTTCGCAGACAGACCCTTAAAAAGTGCGGGAATGACCGGGGAAAAGTGTTATATAGCCTCCTTTTTCTGATTAAACTCTTAAAAATATTATTTTCTCAATTTTATTTGAGAAAAGATTTCTCACGGGAAAAACTTTGTTTACTATAAAAGAGAGAAAAGGGGATTCCCTAAAGTTTTGTTTGCTAAGTGCACCTGTTTAGATTGCACAATAGGGGAAGTGGGGAATTCCCCAAGGATGCTAAACTTAGAAACTTGTTTATGTTTTCAGACAAAACACTGTAAGATCAGGGAATTCCCCCACTAAGTATATATGGACAGTGATTGTGATTCAGGTTAGTTTCTGCATGGGGATTGCTGTTTTGTACTGTCATTTTTAGACTGGGATATTTGTGAAGTCAGTATATATTTGAGATTTGAGTGAAGTCTCGCCGCCAGCATCCACTTGTAACAAGTAGCTAGAAGATAGCTAGTTTTACCTGGTTTTACTCTGCATTAAGGAGACATGTAAAGTACATAGTGCCAGGATATATAATTCCATGTGAGCTGAGTTGCTGTTTTGGTGTGTTAATTATTCTACTGTCATCTTTGAAGCAGAAAGTGATGGGAGGGAATAAATATAGGATTCCAAATTGTGGACAGATAGAAATCGTGGTGATTATCTTGGATGATATACTGTGGATTATGTCGTCGAGGGACTTAATTTAACCTTGTCGTCTTGAACTGCTGGACAAAAGTTATCTTCAGACTGAGAAGATTCCCATGGAATATACTACCTGAAGAGTTAAATTATGTGAACTTTGCATACTGTCATTTTGGATCTTCGTGTGAGGATATATCATCGTTGAAACTGCAACGCCTTCAACAAAGGAGACTAGACCCTCTCTATAAGTATAATAATCTTAAAGTGTGTCATATATGTAATTTTGTTTTGACATACCAAAATTCTTGAACCAAATCAAGTAAGATCATTTAAATCTGTTCTATTATTATAAAATTCAGATCAACTTTTCTGGCAAAGGCTCATTTATTGTGTTTGAAAGGTTTTGACCTAGGCGTCCCGAGACGTCATAACAAAAAGTAACTTCTTTAATTACCGCACCTTGCAATTTCTCTATAAAAAGGTAGAGGTCTTTGAGTGAAATTGTTCAAAGTTTTCAAAACAATAGGGATTTTTGGGTGGCAGTGGTACTATACCAATGGCCCGCTCGCTAATAGCCTAGTCTCCAGAACCCGAATTTTACCGGATTTGGTCGCTATTTTGGTGTCTGAAGAGAGGTACTATTTTACTATTTTTCTCATTTGCCCTGTGAAATTTTAGGGCTATAAACAATGTTTGGTTTACCTGTTATGGGCGAAAAATGTGTCCCATTTTGGTCGACCAATAGCTATACCAATTGATTTTACTCAGTACTCTATATGGGCTTACGAAATCACGATTCGCAACAAAACGAATTGAAATATCGGCGGGAAATCTATATAATGGATGGAGTTTTGGGGTTAAGGTCATCCAGTGAAGATTTAAACATAATCGGGCCACCCCTCCCTTAATGTGAGAGAGTGAAATTTCACTCTTTGAGGAGTAAATTTCTCCCTTTTCTGAACGTCATGGATCCAAAGACAAAATTTTACCTTGACCATACTGGCTCAAGAATATGGTGATTTCGGAAAATTAGTAACAGTTTACAGTTTAAAGGGACATGCGATTTTCTAAGAGTACAAATTTCTCTTAATTTGCATTTGATAGGTTGTAGAACACCTACCGAGAACGTTTCAGGGGTTTATTGGACAAACCAGTAGAAAAGGAAACCAAGAACTCCGTTTTGAGCTGTTTTGAACAAGTTTGTCTGCTGTCGTAATAGGCCTCCATAGAGAAGCACGCTTTAATTTTCTGTCCGTGCACCACAGAAATACTAAAACATCTTTTTATTACGTAATGACGACGTTTCCAGCTTATTCACTTCATGTGTTGTTTAATACATTAGTAAGCATTCTATAAATATGCAAAAAAAAAACCTCGGTTTCGACAAAAAAAAGGGGCGCACTTTCCAGAAATCCCCTCGTGTCTCTTTAGGTTATTTAGTTTAAAGATTCCCAGGTATCCATATGTTCAGTGGATATATCAATTAGAATGTTTTTTTTTTTTTTGCTACAGAAATGCCTTAAAATTGAAAACAAGTGAGAAACTAAATTGCAGGTGTGGCAGGAGATATGGTCCGCCGGTCTCACAGTCCGCCAACAATGGTGAACAATAGGGCAATCTACAGTATTCAGTATTAGTTTCACGCTTTATTCCGTTGTCGTCATGGAGCCCGGGCAGTGATTCCTGCCGGACCATATCTCCTTTTACACCCTTGTGTCAGGAGATATAGTCCTCCGGGTTCACAGTCCGAGAACAATGATGAACAATAGGGCAATCGATTCAGTTCACTCTTCACGCAACATTAGGTTCACGCTTTATTCCGTTGTCGTCTATGGAGCCCGGACTATGATTATTTTCTGGCGTATTTAGTGTAAATTCATAGAAATTCGGTATATTTACGGCCATTTCACTGTAAAAAAGAGCAAATTTCGCGGAAGTGTTCCGTGAATATGGTGAAGTCACAGATTTTTTTTTTCTACGAGTTCTATAAATTAGGGAATCTTCTTTTAAATTATAGATACTTGTAAGAGTGTAGGCATATAGTTTGTAATTACGTGATCATGCTCACTGACAACAAGACTCAAACGTCGAAACAAACATTTTGATTAAAGATACGTTATATGCTGTTTCATGAGCAATGTTCGTTTGAGATGTCACACGACTAGGATCAAGGCTTGAATCAAAGAAATTATGAGGCCATATGCAAAAACTTATTTATGCAATCATGTCCACATCCCCCAAATTATTCAAAGTTTAAATTTTCAACCAAAATCAGAAATGTTAGCAAGAATTAAACTAACCTATAGGCTAAATATGTTTACGCTAGTAACAGTTTACCAACAAACAACAAAGCTTGGTCAGGATTATATAACTTAGTGCAATTGATCTAACTGGTTCAGTTATTTCATCCTCTATAGTCCCACTCTGCTCATATTATCAATTACGTATTGTGATGTCATTGCCCTAGTGAATGGTAGCAGTGAAATCATATTTCTTTGTGAAATTGCAAGTAAACTTAACTGACACAAATATGCAGAAGCTAGCGTTCGATTTTTAGGTACAAATTACAGAATATTCGAACTTCTAATGATTTTTTAGGTATGTGGATTTGATTGCATCAAGTATGTGCTTGTATATGGCCTCAAAATATTTTCTTGCGAGACCTCACTTTAAAATCACAATATTTTTTTCAAAATTTAAAATATCGATTGTGTATATCAATTGTGTTCCGTTAGATCGACAAATGATATACTTTTTTCGTGAAAACAGACATCAAAAACTCATTAAAGTCGCCATTTTGGGTTATTTCTTGACGTCATAAGTGTAGGGATCCCATCATTTTTGCACAAAAAAATCGCCCACATTTAAAAGCTGTTGTTTCATCTATACCAGTCGCAGGTAACTTTACTACAACAATTTCCAAAAACAAATTCAAACTCAACTTCGACAAAGACTGAGTTCGTTGTTTGTTTACACCCCGAAGAAAATGACTGATATTTGGTTTTAAATTATTGTGTTAAATCCCGAGAGTAGGTTAGATCTGGTGTTTAGATCGCTTCTTTTCAAGGAATTATTTGATCGCAGTTGGACTAGCTCATAAAGGCTTCCAAATATCCTAGATATTGACCGTTCCCTAAACAGTCAACGTGTTTGAATACCACGTTATGTCATTCATCGACGTAACATCCCGTACTATTAATATCTACGCGTGCGGAATAGTGGAATTATTACTCTGTCATGCCTGTAGCCGGCCGGTATGCTCCGATTGCCGATGTGACCATTATTGTTTAAAAACTCTCTCAGCTTCTCTCCATCTCGTCTGAGTCATATTGAGACATTCGGCCTCAGCTTTTTAAGTGACTGAAATCATGTGCAATTACTGATTACTCGATCTTTTCTAGGGTATCCACAAATTTCTTCGTTAAATTCGCCGGGGCCGGGAAGATTGCGGGAAAGCCATGTCAGGAAGCCAACGTGATAGCAAAGTTCCTTTGGAAGTACTGGACTTGGAGCCGGCAAAGAAAGAAAAATCAGGATTCTTTCTCTCCTACTGCTGGATTGCTTTTCTCTGTGTGCTCGTCATCTTCTTAATTGTTATAGTTGCCGTATTGTCAGTATTTTTACCAAAATGCAAAAGGTAATTTATAGCTATTTATCACAATTATTACCAATCATGTTCATTTTGTTTTCTGATGTCTACATGGTTGGATTGCAATTGATTAAAAGCCGAATATCTGAGTAAATTCCCGGGTAAGTTCATCGTTATGTCCATAACTTCTATATAATTTCCCATTTCCCATTCCATTTTCGGAATGCTTTTCCATTGACATAGTCATCACATTATACTGAAATACAAGTTTTATGGTCTGAAAGTTATTTCAAAAGGTAGGTCTAGTATTCGTCCAATACAATTTTTAAACTTTATATCCACGTCTATAGAGTGCAGTAGCTACAAGTTCAAAAATTTGATTTCCACAAATCCCAGGTTTCACATAAAAGCCCAGCATCACTATTCAGCGCATATTCAGAAATATGCTATCGAAGAATAGCACGATACCGGAGGCAATTCGGCCTTTGATCCTGTTCCTTATCTTTACTGGATCAATTTTCCATGCTATCGTGTCAGGGAATTTTCAGTAAACTAAAGGGGGCCTGGGGTGGTGGGGCTAAGCCAACGTGAACTTTAGTGATAGCGAACTTGACCGCAACTTTACCTCTTAATATAATGCGATTCAACAAAATATGTCCAGCGATCTGAGCCAATGGAGGTACACTCTTTTGGTGTAAGTAAACGTCTCGAAAAAGTTTGGACACTTTTGTTTTTCACTTATTAATATCTCAGCTATTTGAAATCAGTGAAATACTCATTTCTTCAATCTGTAACAATCAATCACTTGCTTCGCGACCAGAGACTGAGTACTGTACCTCTTATGGTACAATATGCCAAAATTAACAATGTATCTGAGCTCATCTTATTGATACTTCTTATTGATACTGATTCATGTATTCTGGTGAACACAGGTAGGTCTAATGGCAGATTCGGCACATTGTGGCAAAATGGTAAATTACGTTAAAAACAGGTTTCAAATATTTGAGATACAAATAAGTGAAAAAAATGTAAAACCTTTTGAGGGATCATTAGTTGTACGAGCTGGTATGTATAGACTATGTATGTCCGTAAATTTACGGAAATTTCTGGCAGCAGTATTTCCAGTCATTTTTAGGGTAAATTTACAGAAATTTCTGTCAATTAACGGAACTTTGACAGTAATTTTACAGACATTTGTCTCATATTATGGAAAAAAATATGTATTTTAACAGAATTTTTCCGTAATTTAAAATTACGGAACAAAAAAAAAGTCCGGAAATATTGCTGCCAGAAATTTTTGAAATATTTCCGTAAATTAACATTTTTAGCTATTTTTTATGTTTTTTGTTTTTTATTTTTATTGTTTTCTAAAACAGATTTTTCCGTAAATTTACGGAAAATCTGTTTTCTTAATTTACGGAAATTTTTAACAGTGTACACACACACAGGCACACACACATACACAAACGCACACACACGAACGCGAACGCTGTGCCTAATATTTTCTTTTGTTGTTAGTTTTGCTGTTGTTTTTGTCAATCTCGCTTCCTTCTACCTTCTCTTACTCTCTTTCCCCTCTCATCTCTCTGCATGTTGATCTGAACGAATATCGGCCGAAGTAAATTGCTGAAATTCACTAATTTATTTGATTCTATAGCAATGAACCAATTATAGCTACTACTACTACTTCTACACGCACAACCGAAATCATAACGACGGTGCCAAGTAACATTTGGGATGACCCCATCCTACCAGATCACATTGAACCTTTACATTATTCAATTGACATTACAATTGACTTGGATAATTTTACCTTCACTGGAAAAACATCTGTGAGAATAATCTGTGTTACTGAAACAAATCTCATATTACTCCATGGAAAGAGTTAACCATACACAGCGAAAGAACTCGTTAGAATCACGGATGGTGATATCGTCATTGGTACGGCGCCCGACATAGTGGACGTGCGATTGTACCCCAAAACGCATTATTTATTGGAGCTTGCAGCAACTTTGGAGGTAAACGTAGAATATATTCTTGGAATCGAATTTGAGGGTCAACTAAAGACGACTCGTCTGACTTTACAGAAGTTCATACCCAACTCCCAAAAGGTGACAAACGGTACGTTTACTTTTAATTCCTTCGTAATTCATAAAATTAGGCCAAAAGTGCAGTTCATCATAAGTCGAATTTTCCTATGTGCTCAAACTTTGTGAAATCATAACTCTTGTCATGAATTCCTATTCTCGAGCTGGTGAGAATATTCTGGAATTCCCAACTTTAACAATCAGATTATCACACGCGTGATACCTCCATGTCAAATTATTCTAAAGTGAAGATTTATTAACAAACAGTGTTCAGTGTTGCTTTTTTCTTTGTCAATGCACCCCCCCGGTCTTTGCACAGCTAACTTCAAGGAAAGACACCGGCTTAGTCCTCTTCGGGCCATCATTTCACCAGTATAAGCAACCTGCCTTAGTTCATTGTAGTTCTCTGGGAAGATCTGTAACTGGAAATCACCTTAAAGGAACAACGAGAGATTTTGAGTCATATAGTAAATCTATAGAGAATTAAACACTCAATGGACTTCTTAACTTGTATTTGGCTCCAGAAATGTCTTCAAAGAGAGAGAAAAGGTGATTATTGATATTAGCTTTTATTTCAATATAAACCATATGCTGGATGTATTGGCTCCTATACGAAATTAGATATTTCACAACTTTATACCAAAGCCATTTTCCTCAGGGTTAATCCTTACAGATGGGGATATTTTTGATGGAAAGTTTTACATCAGGGTCAAAATCAGTATTTTCGATTTTTTTAGGGACACCTTATATGGGAAATCTTCGTTTGCACCTTTAAAGAACACATGCAGTGTTGTCAACAATATTTTAATTTGCAGGATAGCTTCAAAGTGAAGGATTAGTCTGTAGAATTCTCATAGTAGCTTTCCAGCTGTAGAATTGACATAAAGGGAAGAAAACGGCAGTTGTTCCAGATCCAATTCTCCATTCAATTACGTGTTGTAGTAAGTGTCCGAACGGACATGTAATGACTAAAATCCTCCGATTCTGTCCTTATTAGGTTGGCTTCCCCCCCCCCCTGTCTATATTTGCATGGTATGTTAGGCACCTGTACTTGTTACATACATGCAAAATCTGATTTTTTGATGGATTTTAATCTTCGATTTTGCTGATTTAGTCAAATCACTGATAGTGTCTTTAAGTTGCGGAACAGCTTGTGGCTTTTGATACCCATGAGTCCCTGGACTTCTGACCAGACTTTGGCAGGTTTAACCGGTTATGAGCGCTCAACCGTCCCTCCGCTCCCTCTGACAAAAATTGCTGAGGAACTATTCCATCTGTCGGAAGCCTTGTACTTCTGCAAAGCCTGAAGGTGTAGCTTGCTCATAAAGCGAATTTTGGAGTGTTTGTTCCATGATTGGTTTTCGTTTTCCTTTGGGTATACCTAGGGAAGCCATGCAATTGCTGACAGTGTTGTTGTACATACATCTGCCTTCCAACCTTCTATTTGAAATATAGCATAGTCCCATCCCTTTTTTCTCACATTCGGCTACCAGGTCTTTGTATTTAACACTTTTTCCTGGCATATGCATTGGCTAGGGTTTCCTCTGATGGGACAAGACAGTCAGCTCGATTAGGATGACGGTGTTGGTAGATCTTGAGTAGATGGTGATATCAGACCGCTTAGCAGTCTGGAGGAAACACAATTTGAGTGTGCTCCTCATCCATCAGGGGAAAGAGTTCTATATATACCCCATTTAAAGTTGTACAGGAAACAAATACTTTTATTTATAGGCTTACACTAACAAATACACTAACCCTAGGGCCAAAAATAAAAAAGAATCTGTTATATGTAGAACTTTGAACAGGGGTACATATGGAACTCTTGCCCCATCAGGAATAGCCATTTATTTGCTTTGGTCAGGATATCTTTGACTTCATGCTCCGGTATATGCGGTAGGGGTAGTGCTGGGTTCCTGTATATTGTGGCGTGTGCTGTATGGAATGCGATGGTGGAAATAAAGCTCGAGGGTTGTGGTGTTGGTACCTTCCTCAGTGTTAGCTTCTTCGATATATGGTGCCAATTCGGATTGGTCATGTCGCCATTTGTATCTTCCATTCTGCAGTGAGTGGTTACAACAGTTGAAGATGTGAAGCAGACGGAGTACATTTTTGGTGGTTGCACAGTTGAAGCAGTCATGATAAGGTGGTCTTGCCCCCTAATCTTAGGTTTGAAGGTGATGGAAGTTGATCATGGATGGCATTGATCTGGAAAAGTTCAGGAGTCCACACATAGACAGGCGCGGATCTAGGGAGGGGCGGAGGGGGGCGCGCGCCTCCCAGTAATTCTGCAAAATCTTGCAAAATCAGCCCATTTTGGACAAGTTTAGCCTTTCAGCCCCCGGTAATTTTGACGTTTTTCAAATCCTGGATCCGCCCCTGCATAGAGGAGCTCCTTCCATGATGTGCCAGCTTGCATGGCAGACTCCCATCTTAGCCATTTCCCTCGTTTTGCACAGTCATGTCATGTCATGTCATAAAGCTAGACTACTTCTAGAGCTGCAGATGATAGCGAAAAGTCGCTTCGTTAAGCCAAAAGTAATTTTTGGAATAGTTCATGTGGATCTTTTGTCACAAATATAAGGGTTTCCAGTTTAGCTGAGGCTTCTCACCATCATTTGTACAAAAATTTTACACAAGATTTAAAAAGTTTACGGGGCCGCTCATGAACATGAAATTTACATAATAAATTAAGGTTTACCGGGAGTTAGATTATTGCCCATAAATCTAAAAACCAAAATGCTTTTTAAACAGAACTCGGGTTTTCTGAATTCGTTTAGCTAACAAAATGTGTTCCAGTATTGCCAAAATAATTTCATATATCATTCGTTGTAAATAGTTATATTTGGCTATTTTCAAAATGGGTTTTCAAACAAAATGGACCCATTTTCGTTTCAGTTACAAAAAAATCTTCCAACCAAGCGTATTTTGGGATAGTAATTTACTAAGTAATTTGTTTTGCACCAACAATGCAAAAATTCAGATCCTTACGAGATAATATTCACCGTTTTATTGGGCAAATAATTGAGGTCTCGTTGTTTTACACAACTTAAACATAAATGTGTTCTCACAGTGTATAGTGTCACTCGCCGCGGGTTCACTCGCCCATTGTCATTCAATACAATGGAAAGTCAACCGCTTTGATCACGCACTGTTGCTAATTTGAATCTTCCCGGTGAATTTGTTTAATTTTTCGGGTTGTTTTTTACTGTATTTGATTTAAAGACGACCGTATTTTAAAAACACAAAGTTGAAGGCAACATTTTCCGGAAATTGAAATAGTAATAAAATGTTCTTTTATAATGTTAGGTTTAACACTTGGAACCAAGTGAGCAAATTCTCATATCCTAGCTAACCCCAATCCTCTAACATCACCACACGTATGCAACACGTGCCAAGTTACAACAACCTTAGCCTATTAGGGCGACCCTAACGTCGACCTTTACAGTGGCAGGGCGTGGAAGATTCTGGCCCGAAATTATGGTCTCCAGGACCAAAAGCGTGTGCAATTTAGGGCATTTGGTATGTTGCCGCATTTAGAAAATAAATGGGGTTGTATATTTAAAAAAAAAAACAGGAAGCTTGGACTTCAAACGGCCCCAAGAGAATTTAAAAAAGGATGACTATAAGTCGATTGTTTGTAAAAGGTTGGTAAGCAGTCTTTCATTTTTTAATTAAATTTTGAAATATGGTACGGGCTCTCAATGAGTACTGAAAAAAGTTTTCAACGACCAGAAGGCGACATTGGTGACGTGTATTCTTGTATTGAAATTATTAAACTTTCATATAGACACAAAATATTAAAATACACATAATTAAGTAAACTAAGTAGCAATTTTATACAAGAAAAATGACCATGATGGTTTTGGAAGGGTAGGCTACATTGACAACGGCCCTATCAGCTGACCACCAGAAATGGGGGGATTTTTTTTTATATATTGACAGTCTGCTGTACTGCTGAAAATTGCAAGATTTCACAGTTTAACATTAATTTGTTTCTGTTCTCTTTTTAAAATCGCTTCTATAACTAAAAATGATTCAGGGGATTAGTCAAACAAAACCAACAAAACAAGCAGACAAAAAACGAAACTAAAACCAAAAATCAGTCTAGGCCCGCGACTCACGTGATTGCCCGATGTTCCGATGAGTGATCTAGAACAAAATATTTTTTTTTATATTATTCATGTAATTTAGTTTGGCAAGCCATTTTATAGCGTTCATTAAGCATTCAACAAGAGTTCAGTAAGATATAGTGTTGTCAGTATTTGGTACACTATAGGTCCAATGGCTAAGTGTTGAAACATTGATTGCAGGCAACCACACATAAATCAAAGCCAAATAATACACGGAATGATGCAAAGGTAACGTTTTTCTGGAGTTTGGATATATAAAATGTATTATTAAAATCCAAAGTACTTTTAGTTTCAGATAAACAAATGGATAATGTATGGAGTTCCGAATGTGGGTTAATTTATTTCCAAAAGGCGATAGAATAGTCTTAGAGGTCCCACATAAGCCCAACATGTATTAAACCGAGTTGTGAGGAAGCAGCTAGGTTCTGAGGACCCGGAAGCGTAACTAACTTTGAGATTATTTCATATACAATATCAATAAAATAATAAGTAAACAAATTGTTTCAAGTTACTTCAAATTTGTTCAAATTAATTCCAAGGACTTTTCACAACTTGAAGAACGGCGTGAAGAGAAAAAAACGAAGAGGCCGTACACACTTAACAACAAAATTGGTCATTGTTTGGAAAAATATTGTCCGTGGGAAAGCAATCACGGATATTATCCAACTTTTTAAACTATTTGGTATCAAAAAAATTTTGATCATTGATCCAGAATTGTGTCACAAGTGTTGCAAAATAAATTTTGGTGAGCTCCCCGATGACCAATAGGTTTTTAGGGTGTAATTTCACCCTTGAGAGTGACTTTCATTATTTACGCTTTAAGGGCAACATATCCACTATAAACACCGTGCAATTTATCCTTTAAACCGTCCCTTTCCTCCCTGCCGTTTCGTCTTTCTGACTTCCCCCGCCCTTTCCGCCCTCCCCCCCCCTCCCCCTGTTGTCTTTTTTGCGGGGCGCGCAGAGTTCCCTTGCTCCTCTTGCGCGGCGTCCCGCCCCTTATCCCTTCTCCACCTCCCCCTCCCCTTCCTTGTTTTCCGGTTGTTTATTCATTTCCACCCGTCCCGGTAGACTCCTACGCGCGCCTCCCACCATCTGCAGCCGCGCCCCTCCCACCACTGCCGCTCCCCCACACCCCCCAAAAGGGAGGGTAGTGTTATCGTTTCTTGTTAGATCTCTAGAGGAATTACCCCTAAACAAGGCAGGGTCCGCCGTCATTTTCCCCGTAGAATCGTGCAAACAAAAAAATGAGATAGCCTAGTTAAGGGACGTCCCCCCAGGACCTTATCTGATCAGGTCTGTCCTCCCCTATACACTCGTATCCCAAAACTCGCTTTTCACTTGTTTTATATATCTAATGGCCTTCACCCATTTTAATGCTAACGAGTGAAATATTTGAAGCGAAAAAGAAAAAGACATTTAACTAATAGGTGGGTAACCTGATCGACAATCGCCATTTCGTTTTGACTCCATCAAAATAGATTTGGTATCAGGAATAAAAACATTATGGAAATGTCTCAGGAAACAGTTCCTTTTCATGTACAAATGTGGGTAGACCACAGTGTCTCTAGAAAACCAATTAATTTTGCTTCTTAATATCCAAACGAACTGGAGCGTTTGAACTGAAAAAAATATAATAATCACCAATGTGAGGGAGGAAAGAAAGCATCCATTGAAATCACTCTTAACACATGATGTTAGGCGGTTTAAACGTCCCACTCTTACAAATTGTAATGTAATTACAAGAAAAATATGAAAAAAGATTTTTAAATGAAGGTGTTTGAGAATGCAGCCAAAATATGGTAATTTTTATATCTCTTTTCCCGGCCTATTTGACTCAATTTAAAAGTGAGCTCGTATTCGAGTTTTAAAGAATATTCAGAGTATTATACACTTAAGTATGACTATAGAATTAAACAGAAAAATTGTACAGATTAATCCAGGACAACAGTTTCTGCAAACAAATTCCCATACCAGATTGTACAGTTCCATTCAAATTCAATCATAATGTTACAAACTGTAAAAACTGAAAGTCGAGGAATATATTTTACACAAACCAAGATTTATTACAAGATGCACCATATCAAAGCCACATACTAAATAAATCGTAGACATTTGGATAGACCTGCGAAGTTAGAGTGTTCTGCTATACATTCACTATCTCTAACATAACTACCAAATGTAATGTTTTCGGGTTTTGATTTGATTGATTTTTAAAGACATTATCAGTGATTGACCCAAAACATCAAATCGAAAAAATATTAAAAAATCAGATTTTTTAACCTGTATGTAACAGTACAGGTAGCCTAACATACCTGCAAATTATAAGACCGAAAGCAAAGCAATCCCTAAGGACAGATCGGAGATTTTGTCATATGTCGTTCGGACACTTTACAAAAAGTAGTGAATGGAGAATCGTATTTGGGACAGTGCCGTTTCTTCCTTTTCTGTCAATTTTCTAACAGCGGAAAGTAACTTATGAGGAATTCTACAGACTGATCCTTCACCTTTGAAGCTATATTAATGCAAACTTTCAAATGTTCAAAACACTGATAGTGTCTTTAATTTCACAGTATATACTGTATTTTTATGGCAGTTTGAGTTTGTGCAGGATTGTGCCAATAAAATACGATTAGAATTTTTTACAGTGCTTGTATGGCAAATATTATTCATAACAAAGTAACATACAAAATCGAAAGTCGAAAATGAAAAGGAAAGAAAGTGAATGTGTCTGCATCAGGCCTGGAACTTCTGATCTATTCCAATTGGGACAAAGCAAACCTGCCTCTCAAAAACGGATTACAAAGAGGTGCGTGCTTTAGTACATTTTGTCAGACACTTTTTAATGATTTCTCTGTTGATACATGTACAAATGCACACAGGAAGACTCATGTTAAAACTAAACTGTTGAAAAAAACGTCGTTTTGGACTGGTAGCTGGGACTCAACGTGCAGAACGTAAATAGATGGGGGCCGTTTAAACATAAAGGGAACGTAAAAATAACGACCGTGATGAAACCATCGCTCAACGGTTTTTTTTGGTATTTGTTTAAAAATGTTCATTTAATTAAAGACGTTATTGCGATTTCAAATAATTTTAACGTTGTAGCTATTACATCATACAAACGTTGTGTTTACGTAAACTATATGGATATAAAAAAGGGGCAAAACAATTCGAGAACAAAAAGACAAAAAAAAAGACGGGGGAAAATGAAGAAAAAAATGAAGATTTGAAACGGCATGCAATTTGTCTCATATGGCCAATATAATATTCAAAATGCCATGTCGTGAACCAGTTATTAATAATTATTAATTTAAGCATGAATATTTAGCAAGTACCTACTCGATTCGAACCAGAAGCCTTCAGATTAAAAGGTCATATACCTTATCCACTAACTATATTAACTTTTACAGATATTGGATGGTAACACTAAGAGAAAAACTAAATTATAATATGAACTTTTTTTTCAAATGAAGACAGAAAAAACTAAATAATATAAAAAAAGTAGACTCGAGTTCTACCAACGAAAGAAAGAGAAGGCAAATGCTTTCATAGTTCCACATTTTTACCTTAAACCGGCAAGTTAACATAGCAAGATAATCTTACGGGAAAATATGACAACGGGTCATGCCAGGGTTATTAAAACTACTCTTTTCAAAATTTGTGAATTATTACCTTATTTACAGTTTTTCGCTTCCAAATTGTTACTTTTACGTTTAGATATCATAAATAAAGCGCGAAATTGTTAATAACCGGGATTGACCGTCATGAAAGGTAAAAACTGTAAAAATAAGAAACATTTTTAAAAGTTGCACGATAGTCATCACAAGATTTTTACAGTGTACCTCCAAAATGCATAGGGATATCGGTTAGGGCTTATTCTTGCTTTACATTTCCCCAACATTGTATTTTCAAAAAACAACAACTGAGTCAAAATGTTTTTCAAAAAACGCAATGTTAATGTTAGGGAAGGGGATTTTTGTTTGTTTCTATGAAAATTGTTTAAATTTTCCCTTGGCTATTTTATTGTATCGAGTTCTATTTCGCTTAATTGGTTATTCGCAATATGAATCATTCATTACTTAACAAAGATGAGAATAATAGCAAAGTATAAATGTAATGCTTGTGTTTTTAATTGTTTTGGAGGCTTGTGCTTGTCGTTGTTGTGGTGTGTGTTAATGTTTTACCATTTTAGACAGACATATTTTTTTAAATGAAAATTATGAAAAGAAAATGAAAATGAAAAGGTGTTAAATTTTTTAATTCTTTAAAACTCGGCCCATGTTCATTGGTTGCGGGGATCTTTAATTGGAAGAAAGAAGAGAAGAAGAAGAAACGAAACAAGCTTGTCCGTGTTTAAAAACTTTAGTGAAATTAAAGTTATTAATAAGTTAAACTGAATATAAATTGGGACAATTTTTAGTAGCCTTACTTTTGGCTAATTTATCTAGCCTGTAACTTCAGTTTTTATTAGAATGTAATGTAACTGATATACAAAATATTAATATGATCGAATATGTTACTTGAAAACTTGCTGAAACGTTTTGTGATAAATTGTTTTTGCCGACCTCTGTGTGACTATTAATACCAACATTGTATCATTATTTCTTACCAGTAAATGCATGGATGACAAGCGTATTTTATTTTGTCGGTGTAACAATATTATGTATTATAATAAAACCACTATTTCTAAAACCTATAGAGCTTTGTTATTGTTGTATTTTTACCATAGAACAGTCTTTCCTCCTATAAAGTGTTAACCGAAAGGATCCATCGCAATAAGAATTGGTTTTTAGTATTTCAGCGAAACGACCCCTTATTGAAAAAAAAAAACCAAAGAATGATGTTTCGTAAGAATAGTAAGAGGAGAAGAAACGAAGGAGGAGAGAGTGCATGTTAAAATTTTTCTTAAAAAAAAGTTGTTTTTAACTGTTAGCCGAGACTCGAAACGTGCAATAACTGTAAAAAGAGACTTCGAACCGGGCACAAAAAATAACTGTAAAAGAGACTCGAAACGGGCAAATAACGTAAAAAACGTCGTTTTAACTGCATTAGTGAGTCTCAGCTGCCAGTCAAAGAAGTTTATTTTACTGAAACATTTTTTAAACAGTGTGAGAGAAAGAAAGGGAAGGCCCGAGAGAACCACAAGAAGGGGTTGGAAGGAGGGGGGGCACAGTGCCCCCCACCCTATCCCCACGGGCCTGGCAGAGATGCAGATGGCAGAGATGTGTGCTCAAGCGACCTGGATACCGGGAAAATGAAGGGATTAAAGGAAGAAGGAAAAGCGAAGGAAATGACAGGAGGGGGGAAAGTTGAATTAATATAATGATGTTGAAACATGCCTGGGCCTCCAGTTGTCTACACATCCGTGCCCCTTCACGGATAGAAGGCGTCGCGAAAAAAATGCGCCAATGAAAACCTGTATTGACGCCGGGATAAAAGTTTAAACACGCCGGGAAATTTGACCCCCACCCCTTAGACGCCCCTGAAAAAGAGAAAAAAGATACATAAACAATGATCGAGAGAGGAAGAAGAAAACATTTCACAGAAAACCCATGTACAAATAATTAACGAAAGAGATAATAAAAAACGGAAATGTTAAAGGAAATGTAAGAAGGGGGTGCTTGAAATTGTGGCAATTGACAATCTCTTGATAATGATATAATGATTATATATAATGTTCAAAACCCGGACTTTCGTTCCGAAATTAATATCTTTTACAATGGACAATATGTCAAAGATCGGAAAAACCCGCCCCTCAACACTTATGCAGTATACAGATGCAGTGTAATGAAAGAATTTTATGCAAACTACCTTATTTTTTATTGTGTCTGTGTCAAATATTGTAAATTCCACCAGAGAAGAAGACTGGATTGTTTTTAAATCAATTAACAAAAAACAAGTTGGACATGTGTCGTAGGTCACAATACGCACGTGTGAAATACGCTAACATTAACACTGTGTGCAGTATGCAGGTGCTGAAATGCAGAAAATACGAGCGTGCGGTACTGAAAGCGTTTAATGACGGTTTGGTAATCATCATTATTTTACATTTTCTGAATGCTGGAGTACACCAATTTGTGGTTTGTTTGGTTTTTGGTGGAAATAATAATAAACAGATGGTCCAAATGATTTTTTGTTCATATTGCTAACTTGGCGTAATAAAGCAGTAAATGGTTGAAAATTTAATCATTATTTTAAAATATGAAAAAAATCAAGAAAAAAACATAAATATGTCATGTTCTTGGATGATGATATCCTATATTTAGTTACTAATATCAACTGTACAATATGTCACTACCACATGCAAAAAACACGCATACATAGTGATGTGATATGTAATTCCGACGTTATAACGTTTTTAGAAAGCATAATTCAGAACAAAAATGTCTGAAATTGTATGCAATTATGCCATTGGTTTAAAAAGAACATACAAGTGTAAAAGTTGTGTAAAAATTCATCTGGTACGCCTCCTTGGACACTTCTGAAACTGATTTTCTATCAATAAAAACGCACAGTACTACTTTTTTACGGTTCAAGTGATATTGGACATTTCATATGAAGCCCTTATTATTCTCCCACTTCTTTGGCGAGCGAGAATCGATAATGTATTTCGTGTGTTCTTTCTGGCTCATGTCTTGATAAGTTTTCGTTTTCACTGAATCCAGTAAAGGCCCCAGCTTTGTCAGTTTGACCGCTAATCATTTCATTTCAGGTTTGAGATGGGTTCTTTTGTTCTAGCTCTGTTCACGCCGGTTCCACTTGACTTTGTCTTTCTTCTCTCAAAAAACGTTGGGGTGATTGTTATGGCTGGAGTTACTGTTAGAGGGTACTGGTTAACTGCATTACTGTTGTTGAAAAAGTAGCGAATCTGTTATCGCAGGCCTGCTTTGGATCTCTGAGTGAAGGGGTTATGTGCATGTACTGATGCCCATGTCCATCTCTCAGGTATTTGTGAAGGGGGCCTCCAGTTACATGTATGTGGTTATTGGGAAGGTATTATAGATTGTTTTGTAAATCCCAAGTCACCTTTGGTTATATATGACATGATATATGGTCCAGAGTATCCAGGATGCGGGAGTCAGTCGTTGTCTGTAGCACAGGGGACAGTTGTCGGGGACAGCCGGCGGATGATAGTCGAGAGCGAGAGAGATAGCTAGAATATAGAGCGATAAGACGAGAGAGAGAGGGAGAGAGGAGAGAGAGAGAGAGAGAGAGAGAGAAGAGGGAGAGAGAGGAGATAGTATATATTATTATATTATATCATAATATATATATATATAGATTATATAATATACCATCATCTTTCAGATCTGCAAGAACGGCTTTCCAAGAAATCTGATTGGTTGGCTATGGCATATTATCTGATATGCTATGTCCACTTGGGGTCATAACTGTTATACTGGTTTTGTGACCTTGACGCCTTTGCTGTGCATTGGGAGTCTTCATTGCATGGAAAATGATTTTGCTGGTTTTGCCTCATCAGTTTTGGTGACTTGAGGAACTTGAGTCAGTAATGTTGATCAGTTTGTGCTGGCAATCTATCGGACCTTTTTGCTATGACTGAGTGCCAAATTCAACAGAGTATTTTGTTTTGTTTCATTGCGTTGGCTGGTGTTCTGTTGTTGAAGTCGGTGCTATCATGTAGTATCCAAGGGTTCCTTGGATTGGCTATGATAGTTCTAAAGCGTGAGCGCTTTCATGACCAGTGCATTTTAGAATAAGGCACCCAAAAATTGTATGTTTATGTTTTAAAAACATTAAGTAGTCATAACCTCTACAGGAAAATAATATTGCAAACAACACATCCTACGTTTTGACAGTGCACACAAAACATTTTGTAACAATAGGGTTTATCACGTTATCAAATGTAAAGCACACCAAAACGATTCATTTTAATTCGCATTTTGACATTTTTTACATCTCCCATTGATAAGATGCGTCTTTGTCGTCAGAAAAGAAATATGAGTGTCTATGCCACTCTATGTATATGCCACTCTGATCAATATCTAAATAGTTTGTTTGGTTGCTTGAGAAAGAAATGTGGATAAAGTAATACACTTCCTTAAAAGGTCGCATTTTTTTAAAGTTAACTATTTCTTAGGCCTTGAATAGTCATTGTGAGCTGAAGAAGAGAAAACAAATTTCCAACTGCCAACCTTGTTTACCGTTGAACAAGATGCCAATCAATATCTTTGTAGAAGTTTTAGCAAACATAGCAAATGCTTTGTGAAGGATAACGTAATAAGCAGGGTTTTCACGGACATTATGTTTCTTTTAAAAAAATGCGAATACAAGAAAAAACATCATAACATAATTTCTACACATCTTCACCGGCGTATCCAGATCTTGATTTTTGAGAGGGGGCGGAAGGACCTCTAATATCCGAAAATAGGCTGACAGCATTGAATACCAGCTAGCTGTACTCCGATGGTGGATCACGGCTATTTGGAAGGGTGGTTTCTATGATGTACATGGGTGTTTGTCTGAAAGTGTTGGAGAGGAGGGTATTTTATTATATACGTCGATGTGGGTTAAAATTGACAAATGTAGTATTTTTTTGTTTTCCTGTGTGTTATAGGTGGATAGCAGCAACCTTTTTTTCTCCGGCTAATGCACGAAAGGCTTTCCCTTGTTTCGATGAACCGGCACGAAAAGCTAATTTTACATTCAGCATCACGCATCGAGAGGTAAGATAAGTGTTAATGTTTGCTTGATGAAATACAGGTTCCGACCGTTTGAAATTGTTTCAAGTTGACTTTTATTTATGTCATGTCATTAATATACCTAAATCTGTTTTTTTTTTTTTTTCTTATGTTCATTTTATCTCAAGGGTTATGTAGCATTGGCTAATATGGATCAAATCGGGCCACCCGAGTCCGGCCCTTTGGAGGGTTGGTTGACAACACGCTTCCTAACCACACCAAAGATGTCAACGTACATAATTTGCTATGCCGTATTGGACTTTGCCTACAATGAGACAACCACCAAAAGCGGAGTCCGGGTAAGATTTTCGTGATTAGGTGGATACAATCGAAATCAGGGGGTGCGAAATGTAATTTATTGCAATGGCGTACACGTTATTTTTACCGTCGGAGAGAGAGAACACATTAACTGTATAGAAGTGAGCACTAACAGGCTCCGTTGCAGAAGCAACCTCAATGTCTACTGACAACAAAAACGAAGTCCTCACCATTGAGCTCAGCTCAGCTTAGTCTACAAACCGCCATCAGTAGACTTTAAGCACCCTCAGTTCAATCTTGGGAATTCCACCAAACATTTCTCCATTGGCGATTTCAACAGCCATAGTACCCAATGGGGTTACAATGAACCAATAAAGATGGACAAGCTGTCGAAGAATGGTTAGACAGTTAACATCTACATCTCCTTCACGACCCTAAGCTGCCACTATCATTTTATAGTGTTCGATGAAAGCTCTGATCTAGCTATTGTTAACAAAAACATCTCCAATATGTGTACCAAGATTGTTCTGAATCCTGTCCCAATAACTCAACATCTGCCAATCGGTATCCAAGTCAACACTGCAGTAAGACCAAACAACGTGCCTTTCAGGCATTGCATTAACTATAGGAAATTAGACTGGCAAGTATTCACTGATGACCTAGATCAGAACGTGAAGCGGATTGCTCTAAACCCCATAACTATGATAAATTTGCTCAACTAGAGAACAAGACTGCCCGGAGATTCATACCCAGAGACTGTAGGACGGAATACATACCAGGCCTTTCCAAGGAATGTGGTAACCATGTTTGAAGCTGATTCTTTCTCAGCTAAAACAATTGCTAAAAATGAGGAAGTGTCGAGAGGATCTCCCAAGAAAAGATCAAAACCTGTCATATCTTAATTGAATCAACCGATATGACCCATAAATGCAAGAAAGCATGGTCTACCATCCGAAAGCTTCGAGGGATTCAACAGAACCTCCACATCAGCCAAATGTTACACCCAACCAACCAAGTCGCCCACCAACTGCTTTTAAATGGCAAGCTTAAGTGCAGAAAGGTTAGACTAAACCTTAAGAGGTATATCTACCCTTGTTTCAATCGCCACTTCAACATGGACGAACTGGAAACCGGTATTGCTAAACTTCAATCAGGAAAAGTAGTAGACCTTGACAACATCTCAACTGAGCAGCTGACGAAATACTCCGACCCAGTAGCAAAGGAGTGGCTTCTTGAGCTCCACAATTGCTGCCTAGCCTTGTTTCCCACAAGTTCCCAAAGATCTGGAGGAATGCACTTGCTATGGCACTCTTAAAGCCTGGGAAAGATCCATCTAATCCCAAGAGCTATAGACCAATATCGCTCCTCAGTCATATACCTACAAGCTCTTTGGACGTCTCCTGCTCAACCGTATCTCACCTGTGATAAACACCTCATACCAGAACAAGTAGGTGTCCAACCAGGTAAATCAACAACAAGCCAAGTACTCAACCTAACTCAACACATCGAGGATGGCTTTGAGAAGGGTTTGGTAACCGGAGTCGTGTTCATCGATCTATCAGCAGCTTAGGACAATGTTAATCACAGATGCTTACTCCATAAGATTTTGGAACTCACCAAGGACATCCGCTTGACTGAGCTCATCAAAAGATTGCTTGCAAACGGGATGTTCTTTGAAAAAAAAAAAAAAAAAAAAACTCACCTGTGATAAACACCTCATACCAGAACAAGTAGGTGTCCAACCAGGTAAATCAACAACAAGCCAAGTACTCAACCTAACTCAACATATCGAGGATCAGTGGCGTAACCAGCGGGGTGGCAGAGGGGGCAGACTGCCCCCCCCCGGACAACGAAAATGGGGACGGAGAAGCTAAAAAATGGGGACGAGAAGAAGGTAGAGAAAGGGGAAAATATGGGTCTACCCGGCGAGCGAAGCGAGCCGGAGACAAAATGGGGAAACTTCTTGAGTTTTGCCCCCGCGGAGGCTCAGGTCTGGTTACGCGCCTGTCGAGGATGGCTTTGAGAAGGGTTTGGTAACCGGAGTCGTGTTCGTCGATCTATCAGCAGCTTAGGACAATGTTAATCACAGATGCTTACTCCATAAGATTTTGGAACTCACCCCTCACCCTCAACATCATTTCTTGGACATCCGCTTGACTGAGCTCATCAAAAGATTGCTTGCAAACGGGATGTTCTTTGAAGAGCCGATGGCTTAGACTCAAGAATGAACTACCCCATGGGAGCGTGCTTGCACCTCTCCTGTTCAACATCTATACCAACGACCAACCTAGGAGTGCAGGAACGTGTCGATTTATCAATGCAGACGATCTTGGAATTATGTGCTTTCCATCTACGCACCCATTTTGCAAAGAATCGGAGCATTTTGAAAATGTTACCCCAGGATGGCCTTGAAACTTTATTGCCCTATAACTATTAAACTATAATCCACAGATAGGGCATTCTATACCTTTTTTAATTCAATTAATACAATTATACCTACTTTATATTTCCCCCATACATATTCCCCGCCCAGCTACTTATATTTCTAGATGTTATTCCCTCATTGATTTTAAGTATTACAACACTAAAATCATTTTTGTTGTTATTATTTTGACGTCAAACCATTATTTTATAATAATTTCTTGTACTTTATTTTGAAAGAAAGACTTCCATTCATGATGGACTAACCACTGTTTAAACTTAGACTAACTCGAGAATACCGGCTTCAGTTTGCAACTATATAAGCACGTATACAAAGGGACCCTGGTGCTGCACCACCATATCTTGTATATTATCTTATTGTATTTCTTGTCTACCATATTAGGTACGAGCATGGGCAAGAGAAGAAATGATTGACAGTGTCATATATGGTATGGAATTACACAGGGATATTTTGCAGTACTATGAGGAATATTTTGACTATGCATTTCCACTTTCAAAAATGGGTGAGTTGAAATTAACAAAACAACTATACATAAAATATCTTCACAGTTGGAATCAAACTTATTCCTCGTTTCATTACGTGGTTTTTGTATGCATGAATGATAAAAAAATGTGTAATTTCATTTCCACTTTTAGACGTCGTAGCTTTGTCAGATTTCTCACCTAGCGCCATGGAGAACTGGGGATTAATAACTTATAGAGAAACAAGCCTACTTAACGTACCGGATGTGACGTCATCCAGCAAACAGCAATCTATATGCAGTGTCATTGCTCACGAACTTGGACATCAAGTAAGGATTACATCAAGTATTATTACACCTCATGAATATTCATAAACAATTGCTAATTTATTGGCCGATTCTTATTACAAGTAGTGAAGTAGACCTACTATTTCCCTAGGAAAATAGTTCGGACTGTTTCCCTACGGCCTCCTCTCCAGAGGCTCCGAGTCACAGCGAGGTGCAGTAAAACAAGGTCGGCCTATAGGCACTATGGTTACTGGTACCAAAAATTGCAAGTGAGAGGGAGAACATAAAGTTTTTCATCAAGGATAGAAGGGGGAAAATTAACTTTTAAATGGAGAAATTTAAAAAAATCAGGGGGAATTCGAAATTTTTGAACGGAAGCAAAGAGGGAGCGCGAATTTTTTCGCCGAAAAAAGTTGCAATCTCAGAGTATTCACCCTGGCGTAAATAATGACCGCCAGTGGCGTAGCCAGGATTTTGATATGGGGCAGGCGGTGGCGGCCAAGCCTCATTCACTTGATAACCATTAACCAAAAATGTGTCAAAAGATATTACAGCAATACTGAGTGCAAACCACAACCATGGGTGCTTTGATGTGGGTCGGTCATGGGTGTTCCCGTGACCCACATACGACCTCGTCCTCGTTCGTATTCATACAAAAAAAAATTCAGAAAAAACTTCCAGTGGAGGTGATTCTCAACTACAACGGTTTTGGAATAAGAACATTTCGTGGACAACATATAAAAAAATCAGAATTTTTCTGTCAAGATTTCGCTTTACGTGTTAAACCAATGGCACGTCTGAAAAATTGGGATCTCTCGCCGCTCCTCCCCTGAGTAGGGGGAATGGCCCGACATGGATACACTGCACATGAAGTTTATATTAGCCTGGGAGCTTGCAGACATTTTAACCACATTCAAGTGATCAGGTGTGAGTCAAAAAGGTTTTCACTCGTTTTGTTTGAATTGTTCTAAGAGCGGTGAAAATCCTAACCACAGATACCGACCTATACATATAAAACTAGGTTGCTTTCCTTACAAGAGAAATTTTGATTTTGATTTTTTGAACTTGCATGCGAAGTAAGCGAACTTAACATAGCTCCCATTTTTCACACTGTCCACAGAATCACTGTTGTGGAATTTGGCCAAAGAGACTTTGGATGAGTCTACTCAGGTACATCATGACATTCTTTGCTTTGCTTTGATCCCTGTTTGTAAACCTTCACCATTGAAAAATATACAATATTTCATTATTTTGACATTACAATAACAAATTATGGAATCGTACACCCATTTTTGAAGCATAACTCAATAAAATGTTCTAAAATGTTCACAATCTTTTGCGGACACAAGGGAATGCCAATTGTGGGAGATCCTGGCAATACAGCCGGTTGATCTACATTTTCCACCGACTCCACTAACCTGATTGGGCAGGGCGGGGGCTATCAGGGAATCAAGTGTATTTGAACATTACACACCTTCAAACGTCACTCCCTTTCCCTTTATCTCAATCCTGTCCTCTCCCTTCCATCGTCTGTTCTCTACTACTTTTCGTTTTATCCTTTTCCCACTTCCTGCTTTAGCTCTGCGTACGCTTATTCCTAGGAATTGACTATTGTTAAGAAAAATATTATAAAACAACAGGTTATGGATTAGGTAAACTAATGATTACTTTAGAACAAAATACAAAAGTATTAAGCATTTAGATGACAGTAACTCAAGGCTTTGTTGCTGTGGACGTGAAGAATGGTACAACCGTGCTTGGTTTCCATATGGTTTTTGGCGGCTTTCCGTTAATTTACCAGATCTGCAATATGCGAAAAAGGTAAACTTTAGATTTTTCACAAATGACAGTGGATATATATGAGCTATTGTTTCCATGTATAAACAAACAAATTCTGAACTTGTTTAAATTATTTTAAAGATTTTCTGAAATCGAGTGTAAATTTGTTTTGTTCCTCACCCCTGTACAAAAAGGTTTGAGTGACAAAAGTTTTACAACTAATAGCGTGCAGAAAGCAATGACGTTACTCAACCTTAGTTCAAAAAGATTGTTCCACCTGACTACAAATCACTCAATTAATTTGTGAAGCGATTGACTGTGAGTCGCTTTTAAAGTGATCATGTCTGGATAATGCAATACAAAGGGAGCTTGAAAAATCTTATTACACCAATAGACTGTACGGGTTATAAGCAAGGTTCATCCTTGACGTTCGGCTACCTATATTTACCCTCCGTATAACCTGTGTATTTTTTCAATTATTGATGTAATAAAGGGTGTATAACATGTATTTTTAAAATTAAATATCGGATGGAATCGGTGTTCGATATCGAAAAATTGAATCACAATTCTCTACTTACTAACAGCTTTATCGTCATTGAAATGGTAAAAACTATGTGCGCAAAGACTAACATAATTATTACCAAATTTTTAAATTCAATTCAAAGCGCATATGTAATTACATATATTTTATTTAGCTATATATAAATAGGCAAAGTCTATCTTGTCTCACTATTATCTGTCGCCCGTTATTATCGAGATCATGTCGGTCGTTCCGCCTTCATAATTTGGAGGGTGGGTGTGTAACTAACACTGAGCCAGAAACAAAGTTTAAATTTCTGGGGGTGCTACTTATCGCGAAACACGGTGATGGCGAAAACGTTTTCCAAACAAGTATAATTATAAAAAAAGAGCCCGGTCAAGAAAGCCGGGTAATCGCCTAGTAACACATCTATAATGCATGGCGTGCATATTTTTATCTGAATGCCGTTAAATTTAAAGCACACAATTTATAACAAAAAGTGCCAAGAAAAAGGATTTTAATGAAATTGAGTAATTTAGCGTAACCGACAATGCGAGAGCACACCTAACACACTGAGCGAGTTACGGTTCAAATCTCTTTTGTATATCGGTCCATAGTTTTTATGGAAAATCTCCCAATTGCTCTAAAATAGACCCTCCCTAACAACTGAAGGTGTATGGTGGTAACGTCTATCAAAATCCATTTGTTCATAGACAACTGGAAGACTATGTAGATCAGAGTTGGTCAACGCATTTTCCGACCATGCAAGCAAACCGTCACAAGCGTCGATGAAATATGGCAAAAAGGGATTACCCAGGGCAATACCCAGATTTCTTGCCCCAATCATTTTAACGCCAGTGAATTCAATAATCGAACCTGATAGTAATATCTTGTTCCTTGAGGTGATGACTCGGCAAACCCGTCTTCGCTGTCTAAACGGTCGTCTACGTCGCTATTGTTGCCACCATCATTGTCATCCAACTATAGGAGTTCCTGACCTGCAATTCTGATCTTTACTGTGTCATTAACAGTTTTAGCTGATGTCGCCTAGCTCTTCTCATTTTCTTACTATTCTTCGCCTTCGTCGTTCTTCCATTCGGAATTGAAAATTGTGAGAAAGATAACGTGTTTAATTAATGGAAGTATAAATGAAGCAGTCAATTCGAATTCACGCAAGTAAAATAACATCAACTGCTGGGGAATAGTAACAACTGGAAAGTAGAAGACGGCAAGGAGATATCACTGGCGCAGGGGGAAAAGTGCGGAGACTCAACACGTTAACATCCTCAGGATATGGTTAACAACTTGTATCTAGACTACAAAGATAAAAGAAGAATAGCCATGGGTTCTTATACAACACACTTTACGGAAACGACCTCTAGACTGAATTCAAGACCAAGGAATAGGTCAGCAGATTAAAACAAGCGGAGGTTACCTGTTATTGTATGGTGAATCTTGCAGGGAAATCAGCTTTCAAGAATGTAGCTCCATCAAGCAAAAACAGCTTAATGTGGAAAGGAAGCTCACAGCAGGGAAATTTCTGTAGGGGAGTATTAGTCGAGCCACTCTAAGCAACCAACGAAGGTTTGAGTACAAATAAAAAACCAGGGTGCCTCTAGGACGACAGACAATAGTTTTCACCACAAGAAAAAAAAGCAGAAATGAAGCTGTTCAGATGCAAATATTATAGACGTAACAAAAACAGTTACCAACGCACACATATGACAAAAACACCTGGAATGTCTACATGATTAATACATCAAAAACTCCCTGCAGACGCAGGAGAATATCCAGCACAAGAGGCAGCTTGACAATTTGGAAAAGCATGTCTGTAGAATGCTGAAATGGGAAAGATTTGTGTTAACAGGAAATCCAACAAAACTAAGAAAAACCGCAAAAGAGTCACCGCTCACCAACACAGAAAAACGAGTAACCGAGGCGCATATTTAGAAAAGATACAATGTTCCATGCAGACAAGCTCTGCGTGATGGGTGACCCATAAACGTATATGAAGGACTCATTAAGCCTGTTTATATAATGATTCCAGATAAGTATACGTAAATTGAAGATGAAAAGCGCAAAGAATTCTCAATGCAACAACAAAGTCCGTCAGAACGTTACGTGAAAATCCGCACCAGTTTACAAAGAAGCTGTTCAAGTCAATAACTGAATCGACAACCATAATTAAAAAACTCAACAGCTAAGAAATACTTCAAAAAGACAAATCTGGAAGACAAGAAGAGGGACCACAAATACCATCCAATAAAAAACTATACTAAGAAATACCAGCAACCCAAAGAAATGCCAGCCGTCGAGCTTCAAATTGCAAAAGAGCCGGAGCTTCAAAGAATTGCTCTGTGTAGTGAATTCCGTAGAGAAGAAACAGGAGCTCTCCTGGTAACAAACGAAATGCTCTACATTTTGGCCCTCCGCAACCATGTTTGGAGGCCTATGTGAAGGACGCCTGGATGGATGTATGTGGAGTCAGTACGGTGGATGTCTGGATGGATGTCGGGATGGACGTTCTACATAGAACATTCATAACTCCCACTTACAAAATAAACCGATGAGTCAATGAACTTCAAATGTGACGGTGATTCTTTTTTCGTATCCAAAACACAGCAGTTCCTCAAATATGATCAAGACAGAGATGGGTACAATATATGGCTGCTTCACTGAATTCTGAAGGGCCTTGTCTGTGCATTGTTGCTTCCAACAGTGAGCAGACCAAGAGATGTTCCTTGTCTACGTCTGTGGTGCTGTGTCACAACCACAGTGTCCTGATCTGCTTTCCAAATACCCACTTCTGCAAGGGAAACCTGCGGCCGATTCTAGTTCTCACTCTGTTGAGATTAAACCCTTAGAGAATGTTTCAGGGGTTTGGACCCTGTGTGTGCCTAAGAACCTCTCTCCGGGTTTAAGTGAGACAAGCTGCTGGTCTCTGTCCGGACATAGGGTGATAGAGTGTATAGAACATGGTGACGTCAGTGTGCTGTATACACTTTGGGAAAGGTTATGAATATTAATGAGCCTCAGTTGGTAGGGGCTATCTATTATGCACCGCAGATTCATGTTACAAGGAGTGTCGCAAACTGCCAGTCTTTCCATGAAGAACTGCTGTTGTGACTTTGAGGTGGAGAATTGGGGGCAAACACCAACACAAGTGATCTCTATAAGGAGGAAACATGCACAATAGTCCTCTTTTTCAGACCGATAACTGCGAATGTCCACTAAAATAATTGCAGGCATAGGAAACCTAGCCTCAAATGCTGTAACATTAATCTATGTGGGGTATGTAGAATATATTGACAAGTCCGTTCCCGAAAGGATGCTAAAAAGGATAGTAATGAAGAGATTTTGCAGGTTGCGTTAGCCCACTAAAGCACTTCTCCGAGATGTTCCCATCCATGGGCCTGGACCTTCGAATGATTGCAGACCAGTCTCGCACAACTTCATCCAGTTTGCCACTTGAGTGGTAGTCATGTGCCAGAACATAGCGCAACAGACTTGTCTTAAACTACTTACGACACCAGTTTATTCGAGTCACCAAGACCATGGCCCGAACTATTATAACTGGATGACTGAAATGCCTTGTAAGTAATCAAAGGATACTTGTACCGTTATCATGCATGGTTATCGTCCTGGATGGCAGTGTTTGAATTTGTGCTTAGCTCGTCTGGACAGAATGAAGGATGTCGAACTCGGATACTAGCTCAACTCTAACTCTAACCTCACATTAGTCGCTAACCTTAATAACTTAATACCGAGAAGGATTGCCAAACCACTAATCAACTCAGTTGAAGAGTTCCTTATACATGGACCCGCACAACGAAGGCAAGCCAGATAGTGCAAGTCCGTGCCTGAAAAAGTTGTAGCTTATAGCATGCGATGGACGAGGAAAAAATCCATGAAACTGTTGCATTTCAATGTCCAAAGTTGAGCATTAATGCGAAAGAATATCGTACCTCCACAATCAATCGTCCGATTGGAAAATTGAGCTCTATAAAGATGCGTGAAACTAAAAACAAAAAGTAAAAAAAAGGACAGACACAAAGCCGGTCCAATGCAACCAATGCAACTGCGGAGTATAAAAATACATATCGCAAGATTACATGGGAGTTCTCCTATTCGATAACCAGAAAACTGGAAAACTGAAAAAACTGAAGCACATGCAACAATTAGATACGTAAGAAAATGGGGATTAGAACAACCAAACAAAATTGCACCCTAAAATCGGGGACCAGCTGCGACTTTAGGTAGGCCATCAGAGGCCATAGTCGCGGGCTCCTCTCTCACACTGCCCATTACATGGTTTGATCTTACTTTGTTAAATTCTGTTTCCTCCTTTTCCTGTTGACGGCACATTTTGACTGTTTCTCAATGTGTGATTTTTCCTGTGTGCTGGGCGTTGCTTATAGTCTTCGTCCTCCTCGTATTTTTTTTTCTCCTGTCACCTGTGGCTTACGTTGTTGTAGTATATCGCTATTCGTTCTTCATTTGCTGATGTTGCACCGCGGAAAAAACAAATTAACAGTGGTTAAAAGATACAAGTATAATATCCTAATGTGACGGATCACATTTTTATCAAGAGACATTGTGACCTTTGATCTGTAGACAGGAATATATCGAAGGTTTACTGCAAGAAAGCCCCAAATGCAATAGATGTTTTGTCAGTTTGTGTTGTTATTACGGTTAAACCTGCCAAATCTAAGCACTGGCAGTTATTGCAGATGGGGCTTTTTGCCCTAAACCCTTCGACATTCGGTTAGTGTTGCTTGAATCCTGGACAATGTAATCTTCGTTTACAAACTTTGTTTACAAGCCATGACGACTAGTGTTCAGCGTTGGCGTGTTGAAGACCCCCTCTGGATCTCCGCCCATACTTTCACAAGGTGCACTCGTAAAGGCATTAACTTCATAGACAGGACAACTCCGAATAGTGGTGTACCTTTACTCTCGCACGATGTGGCATTGCACCTCTTCTTATCGTGTTCCAAACACTGTGGTTCTCAATATGACCAGCAGAGATGGGTACACGTCTGGCGGCTTCACTGAATTCCGAGGTATTCTCTGTGCATTGTTGCTCAGCAGTGGGCAGACCAATGTAGATGTTCCATTGTCTGTGGTGTGCTCCACAACACGGTAGTGTCCTATCTGCTTCCAGGTATCCTCAATTGCACCTGATGACCCAACTATAAGGGTATCTATGGTAATATAATGGCAAAAGTTAATTTCAAAAACCATAGTATATGGGTTCTCCAGAAGAAAGTGAAATACTGTTTCAATAGCCTCGGGTCGAGAAAAACACAGATATCGACCAGATTGGACATAAGCTGGACAGCATATGTTGAAGCATGTCAAATCTAAAATCAGGATACAATTTACGAAATAAATGACGAAAAATCACCAATGATGGTAATAGTTCCAACCCAGTTATTTCAACTATAACATCCAGTCAGTTAATATTCATACTGTTCCTTCACTTTACCTTTCTTCTCTCGCTTGCTTTCCGTTGCTTTTCCTCAATCCTACGTTTAACGTGTTCGCCATCAATGTCACGATTAACCTTCATTGCCGATACCCGATGTACCCGTCTTTGTTTCTGTGGTCCTGGGTGTTTAATCTCGGTATTAGGAAAACTCACTTCGAATGCCAATCCACTGACTCCTTGTTTTATCAGCCCTGCATTACGCCATTCCTTCAGAATGTCTTTTTCTGCAGTCTGAAGAGGTCAAATCACATGGATATTTCATATAGATTTTATAAGGATTCAAATTCTATTACATATTAAGGGGACCATTTCAGGAAATGTTCTTACAAGTACGGATGATCATTTTGTGATGAGGGAGAATGAAAGTCGGTATTCAGGGTGAGTTCAGAGGTCATTCAGGTCATATATGTATAGGTCAACTAAAAGCGATAGTGTCATGAGAGTTGTGGAGTGCCAAATCGTGTACCAGGCATTTTAATACGGAATAAACCCCAAACTCGTTCTAACCTCGTCTAGTCGTCTTCATGGCCAAATTAATTCCCATTGAAAAATATGTGGTACACGATTTGGCAGTCCTGTCATACAAGGCGAATGAAGGGCATGTATTGAGGCTGGGTCATAGGTCATTTGAGGTTATTAAAAGACCATAGCTTACCCGACTAGGACCAAATATGTTGTGGCCGTGATACATCGGTTCAGTTGGATTTGGCAAATCTTTTAGGCGAATGGCTCCCACACTAAACGGAGGACGAAATGATTCAAGCTCCAAAGTTGGAAGATCTGTTGAAATATAAGCATTATATAACGTCAACAATTAAGTAAACATTGCGTTCTCTCCTTCAAGGTCTCTCGAGCAGTCCCAAGAGTAATACATTTTGTATAATACTTGCTTCATTACCCTATCCGTTCCCATCTTTAACTTTAACTGCATTGGCATCGCCGGAGCGGGGAACACCCGACAGTAAGTTCTGATATGAGAAAAAAATCCTATGAAGTGCTTTACATGATATGGGAATCTCTGTGAATGACAACATCAGTCATTTGACTCTTAGGAGTTATTTGCACACCGTTTCCACTTTCCAGTTAACCTGAAATTTAAGTGTTCATAATTTTGCAACAAAATTAGAAAAGAGTGAAATTGCATTCTTTCAAGGAATTTTACTCCATCTACTCCTTTCAAGGAGTGAACTCGACTTTTTTAAATGTTCGCATTATTTTAACTACACTGCTCTATATCTGATGGATTACTAACACCATTCAATAGAGCAACTCTTCCAAATGAATCAAACTATACATTACAGCAATTGTGCGTTTTGATGTGGGCTGGTCATGGATGTTCCCATGGTCGATACGACCTCGTCCTTGTCCGTTAAGGTCGTTCATACTTTACCAGAATATACCGCATTGCGGTACCGCAATGAAGTTAAATTAATTTTAACTGGATTTGCAGTGATCCTTCAGAACTCGTTGCGAGTTTCACAACGCGTTGCGAAGCTCACAACGCGTTGTGAAGGCCCACAAGCCATCATGGCCATAACGTGTTGCTGCAAATTTGGTCAATCAGAATGCTAAATTTATGTAACGTATTTCAAAAAATATAACCACATCGCGTTGCAAAGTATCTGGCAACGCGTTGCGAGCCTTCGCAACGCGTTGCAAGCTTCACAACGCATTGTGAAGGCCATAAGGGTCATAACGTATTGCCGCAACGTGTTCTGAGATTTATTTTTTGAAATACGTCACAGAAAGTTATCATTCTGATTGGCCGACACCGCAACGCGTTGTGAAATTTCAGCAACGCGTTGTGAAATTTCAGCAACGCGTTGTGAATTTCTCACAACATATTGCGGCAATACGTTATGACCCTTTTAGCTTGTGGACCTTCGCAACGCGTTGTGAAAACTTGCAACGCGTTGCAACGCGTTGTGAGATTCCACAACGCGTTGCTTGATACTTTGCAACGCGTTGTGGGTCTATTTTTTTTAAATACGTCACAGAAATTCATCATTCTAATTGGACGACACCGCAACGCATTGTGAAATTTCGGCAACGCGTTGCTACTTTCTCACGTGTTTGCGGCAATACGTTACATAATATGGCTTTTATGGCTTGTGATACCCGCGCGCGTTGGCCTACCTTTTGTTTCAGAAATTATGAGAGAGATAGTATATGTGGATTAACATGGGGGAATACATTCAACAAAATTTTTAGGGACATCCAAATTGTTTTCAAATAGTAAGGAAAGTGAAAATGGGTTCATTTCAGTGTGTTTGGAAATTGCTTTACTGGAACCCGCTCTATATATGGCGAGCTTTGTATATTTATAGAGTATATAGGACCTATATACATTGATGGAGAAAGTTTGATTTTATCTTACCACATCCCAAATTAGTCTGTGGACGAAGATCATGATTATCTGCCCCATCTTCAAGGGGATATTCCCGTATGGTTTGCTGGAAGAGACGTCTTTGACCACTCTGTTGTGGCGTTTGTTGTCGGCTTCTTGATTGTCTACCCGATTGTCTACTGTTGCTTGCTCGTCTCTTAGCGTTATTGTTTTGTGATGGATTTTCTTGCTGCAAATTCACCAAATTCTCTGCTAAAGGAAGCTCCACGTCGTCGTCGCTGTCATAATCACAGTCAAAGGGCACCTGCAATTTATCAAAAGTATGACCGAGGATATTGACTCGACAGTCGGCCGAAAAGCCATTGCATTTCCGGTTGTTTTTTTGGCCCGCAACCCTGTGTCGGGTACAGACAAAAACGGTAAACGTGTCATATTGAAGTCCCAAGTATGCAAATGAGGAATTACAATTGATTTCAACGGTAAACGTGTCATATTGAAGTCCCAAGTATGCAAATGAGGAATTACAATTGATTTCGTCATACGCTGGATGATATTGTGCAGTAGCGCTTGACGGAATAAATGGCAATACCTCATGTAGCTTCATTTGCATACTTGTGATTTCTATAAAACCTCTACTACAAAAACGCGGATCGTATAAACATTTGGAGATGTTTGAAAATAGATCCACTTAAATAAATGTTCTACACTGTAAAGAATACTGTTTATTTTACAGAAAAATCTTGCCAGCAATTCTGCCAAGTCCAAGATATTACCGTAAAAAATTAGAGTATAGCCTATACTGTAAAAATCGCTGACTAATAGGCCTATAAGTTTTCCCGTTCGATTTCGCACAATTTTTATCCCAATTCAACAATTGTTTAGTTCAAATTCGTCTCCAAAAATCGAAACTCGTCAATGGTCGCACCGGTTCGTTGTTTTAATTCAAATTCGTCGGGTCATACAATTTCGTTGTATACATGGACAACCGATTTCGTCAATTGGGCATCCAGATTCATAAAAATATCTTTCGAATTCGTCGCATAGGCCTGCATTTTTTCAGTTGAAAAACTCAGCTTTTGGAAAAACTTAGCTTAGGACTAATTCTCGAAGGAATGGCAACCTGGTCAGATGATACTTTATAGAGAAGGATCAGTCTTGCAGCTTGAAAAACTCAGTTTGTCAAGAAAAACTAAATTCATCATTTGAAAACTTAGTGTATGGAATTAAAAAACTGGTGTTTGTCACTTGAAAAAAAAACACCTTTTTTTCACGATAAACAAGTTTTTTCACCAGGAAAATGAGTTTATCGTCGAAACACTATGCCAGGCCCCGGGTACTGCAAGCTTGATCCCATGTTTGTATTCACTAATAGCTACTAATTGTTTGTGGATGTTTATCCACGCGGTGCCCTTCCATCGGGAGAGTCACGAACCACGAAATTTGCATTTTTATTCAACTGGAGGCACTTTGCCCTTCTTCTGGGCTCTTCAACTTTTTTCATCAATTTATCATTATTACATGCTTCCCAGAATAGCTCAGAATCGCCATGGATTCTTATTGGCTCTCCCGCCTTAGAAATGACGTTCCGCGGCCGCGGCCGATGTCCCCGTTTACTATATAGCCTTAAGATAATAAATATTTCTTTTCTGTGTGATGTTTGATTTTAAAAAGAACCAATAAATTGAAAAAAAAAAAAAAAAAAAAAACTCAGCTTTTGGAAAAACTTAGCTTAGGACTAATTCTCGAAGGAATGGCAACCTGGTCAGATGATACTTTATAGAGAAGGATCAGTCTTGCAGCTTGAAAAACTCAGTTTGTCAAGAAAAACTATGATTATCGACTGATAAACTTACTTTTTCGTGATGAACTGTATTTATCGGCGAAAATCTTAGTTTATCAGTCGATAATCATAGTTTTTCGAAAAACTAAATTCATCATTTGAAAACTTAGTGTATGGAATTAAAAAACTGGTGTTTGTCACTTGAAAAAAAAACACCTTTTTTTCACGATAAACAAGTTTTTTCACCAGGAAAATGAGTTTATCGTCGAAACACTATGCCAGGCCCCGGGTACTGCAAGCTTGATCCCATGTTTGTATTCACTAATAGCTACTAATTGTTTGTGGATGTTTATCCACGCGGTGCCCTTCCATCGGGAGAGTCACGAACCACGAAATTTGCATTTTTATTCAACTGGAGGCACTTTGCCCTTCTTCTGGGCTCTTCAACGTTTTTCATCAATTTATCATTATTACATGCTTCCCAGAATAGCTCAGAATCGCCATGGCTCTCCCGCCTTAGAAATGACGTTCCGCGGCCGCGGCCGATGTCCCCGTTTACTATATAGCCTTAAGATAATAAATATTTCTTTTCTGTGTGATGTTTGATTTTAAAAAGAACCAATAAATTGTTTTAGTTGTTTTTATCGTTGCTGAGGATTCAGGTTAAAGCAGTATCTATAACTTTAAAAACTCACCACAACAATCCGGGGAGGATTTTCATCGACTCCTGCCATTTCTTATTGTAGACGGACGATTCTACCTGTTTGTTTTGCCTTCTATTTAATTACAATGGTGTTTTTTATGTAAAACTTAAGAACTGATGTAAAATATGGCTGTCCTAACTTCGTTACAATGCTAATAATCGCTCCTTGGTCAGATTTGTTGTATTACGCGCGCGAACATCACTTAGGTACAAATGACATCACACCCTTGAGACTTTTACGCACTGCGCAACCTTGCGCGAGATTTTATGCGGGTCAGTCTTTCGCACAAGATAAATGCATTATTACTTGCAAGATAAAGTTTATAAAACTTGCAAGATCCCCTGGCGGGTTAAAAGAGTTTGCACAGTATTGCTGGGGAATAAGAGAGAAAACCTGGTAAGAGAGAATTTTCACAGGTTTCAGGGGATAAGAGCGGAAAAATCTGAAGTACACAAAGTATGACATTTGATCTTTGGCGTACAGACCTGTCTGTCACAGCGCAAGTATAGTGGTTGGTGCAAGTGTCATGGTGAGGGGTCTGACGGGTACAGGCGGAGATAACGGATGGATATAGAAGCCTACACATTTCGCTATGACAAAATCCCCCTTATTCTGCTAAAACGCCGGGGGACTTTTTGTACAATCTTCTTGCCTAAACACTATAGTGGTATAATGTGATGCGTTTTTTTTTGTAAGTTTCATGTTTTAGGTTTTTTGTTTTGTTTTGTTTAGTAAAAGAAGTGTTCTTTGCTTCGCGGGGTTTCTGTTTTTGTCTTGTTTCTTTGTTTGTTTTAATTCTTTTGCAGATTTAAACTACTTGTTTGTTTTTGTTTTGTTTTATTTTGTTGTTTTGTTTGTTTGTTTTATTTTGTCCAATTTCAAGGGAGCACAGTACAAAATCCCTCCGCCCTGAAAAGTATAGTTCCTATAAAACCTAGAATTTGAGTGTAATTTGTGTAGTTTTGTGGCGGGTATTTGTCCTAGAGATTTGCTTTTGGTATCATTTATGTGCGTATTCTTTCATATTTAACTTATATTTAAAAATGGACGAGAAAGCGTCTTGGCGGTATGATACGGCGACAAATGTGAACCGCCGTAAATACCGATTCTGCGGGGCTCATGAGTTAGAAAAAAACAGGGTGTAATTTTCAAATCTAATTTGCAAAAAACTGACATTGTCGATGTAGGTTCAAAAGAAGATATTTTAAAGATCATAAATTCAAAATTCTCCCCTGCAAATTTCATTGCTCTGGGTAAGGCAGGGACAAAGATATGAGGGATACAAGAGGGCGCATAAAGCACGTGTTTCAATAGGCAGACCATTTTGTACTGTGCTCCCTTCAAGTCATTATCTTGAAGTTCGAAATATTTGTTGGGTGTTTAAGATATTTTGTCGAAGTTTCGAGTTATTATCTTGAAGTTTAGAGTTATTTTCTCAGATAAATAAGAAGTTTCAGATATTTTCCCACAATGCGACATAATTCCTCAGAATAAATAAAATAACTCGGACTTCGATTTAATATCTCAGAATTCTTAATTATTTATTATCTTGTAAAATTTCAACATACTATTTCGGCATACTCTCTCCTCTCGAAATTCCCGTTCAAAACAATTTTTGAAGCGTCACCATTTTCTTTAGGGGTTCCCACTGACAAAATATGCCACTGGACGAAAAATCATAATGACTCAAAAGTTATTTATCCAGTTTTTTTAAAACTATTTTACAGTATTTTGGTAACCTAGTGACGCATGCGTGGTGGGACTACATACTACTGAAGGAAGGCTTTGTCCAAGCTATAGGGGAATACGTCGGAGTCCGCACATACAACCGACTGAGGATTTTGATAAGTATTCCAGCCTGGCGTACTGATTAATGCAAGTGAAAAAATAGTAAGTGGTTATTGCGTGGATGCCATTATTAGTTTTCGTACCAAAGTATAGATGCATTTCTGCCGTTGTTTTGCTTCGTTTATTAATAATTATAGCAAATTTTGCCGAACATTATAGATCGAACTTGTATTTTCGTTTCCCGACCGAAAGCGCACTCACGCATGCGTACAAGCACTTTTTATTCAAAAATTGATCATTTTTACCACACAGAAGAAACGTTTGATTTTCATGCACCACAGCATATTTGATTTTAAAAATGTGTATTTTTATTAAGCTTTCGAACGTTTTTTTTTTTTAAATTCTGTATTTAGTTTGTTTTTATTAAACCAGAAATCTTATTTTTTTCGATACAATCTATTCACGTTATGCTATTCACTTGAGAGTTAAGTTAATGGTAGAGACACAGATGACCATCTAAGGATTTAATACTGCGGTACTCCTATCATCGTCTATCTGTTTTTTTTGGGTAAGATAAAAGGTGCGAGAGTATGATTTTTATAATACCAAAATATCCATTATGAGGGAAATAACCGCTCACTCAGTACCGAGCAGCACCTTCGATATACTCTATGCCTTTCTTTGAGCGCAACTCAGAAGAAATGACTGGTCGGAACATTGCTATCTTCTGAAGATAGCATATTCGATCATCTTAAAATCGATGTTTCATGGCCAGTATAGAGCAGAGATTTAATTTTCAGTCGTCATCTCTCGATCAATTTAGTCTGCTTATAATACAATTGTATTCTATAAAGTAGGTTTTACAAAATGTATTTAACACTCACTGAGGAGTCCATCTAGAAGGACCCTCGTTTCCCCAATGAACCTAGCCCCGAGCGCGCAACGCTTCGCGGGTCCTTATAGATGGACTAACTGAAGGTCGTGCGTCTCTATTCTCTGTTTAATAATAAACACATTTTATTCCAATGCATACTGTGTACGTTGTTTGGTACCATTCGAGATGAATTTTTGTGGTAATCACGTTGTAACCACAGTATATGCAGCTAAACAAATCAACAATCTACCATACCCTGTGAAGAGAATCTACCAGGAAGGGGAGGGGGTCATCCGCAGAGGGTCCAAAGGCATCCATTTTAAAAGACTTGCCTTTGTGGGAAGTATTTCAGGAAAACATATTTTCGCCCGGACGTACCTTCAAAGGAGGCCTATTTTCATGGTATATGGCCTACCTACAACCTATACAGCTTATACCTAAAATATCACATCTGTTTGTGTCCATCCCAGACCCGAATCCGTTCTCCGCAGCCTCGATAAGCATTGCAAATTAAAACACAAATTGAAAACCTGTTAAAATAGTTGTCTTTATTTAAAGTGTTGTTCATTGCAATGCGATTTTTTATGCTAATTACCTTTACCGTGTTGAGATTGTCTACAGATGTTGAAACGGACTTTCACGACACTAAATTCAATTTTGTTAGTTTGATTCCATATTCTTCTTTGAATTAACATCACAGGACAATCAGGTTCTTAGTTATTAGACCTTCATGGCGTATTCGATGCCGAGCGCATGGCAAACTTTCCCGTTCAGTAGAGACTCATGTAGAGACTGTGGATGAATAGCCAGAGTGTTCGACACTATTGCGTATTCAAAGGTATATGTGATGGGGTGGGGGGGGGGGGGTTGTTGAATTGCAAACTTACTTAAAAGAACCTTTTACCTAGTATATATTAACACATTGTGGCGACATACAAACACTTAATGAAAAATACAATCTGCTTATTACCCTTATAGAACGGGCAGCCGGTGTAGTTTCCATAGACTGTTCGGAATAAGACGTAACCTCCATTAAGCAATGATGCGCACCGTTGAAATTTTACGACAGAGTTATATGGGCCTTTTGAGTTATGGCCTTTTACATTGACCATATCTAAAAATGACTATATAATTTGTGACATCTTAATGGTGCATTTTCTTCAAATGTTCATGTTGAAAAACATTAAAGAAGTAAAGAAATTTTCATAGCGAACCAAATATTGATAGGAATAACATTTTTTGGTATCACTTTAAACATTGCAAATACTGATCATGTCAAAGACGCAATTTTCCAAAATAATTTGACCATCTCCTGGTTTTGTTGAAGAGCGGGTTACAGTTTTGATTCACGGATTGAATTGTTATTTAGTTACACTCGTATTGTTTCATTTTTGTGGGCCGCCGAAGCGGGAGGACAGTTAGCCAATCCGTGCAGCGTGTGGTAGGTTGTGTGTGTGTGTGTGGTGTGTGTGTGGTGTGTGTGTGTGTGTGTGTGTGTGTGTGTGGCGTGTGTGGATATGTGTGTCTGTCACTAAAATGTTAAGTTAAAAAAAAAAATGCGTTATTTTTTTTTTTAATTGACTCAATTGAAAAGTTGAAGTTCAATCAATTGGAACTCAAGCTTGTGTTATAGGTGCACCAGGGATCCCTCATAGTTGATATGGTCAAACGTCCAGCCAAGTCAAAGGTCATGTGAGGTACAAGTTAAAAAATATGCTAAAATGTAAAGTTTTTAAAAAAATTGTGTTAAGTGTTTTTTTTTTAAATTGACCTCAATTGAAAAGTGAGTTGTTAAATTGGAAAACCAAACTTGTGTCATAGTTATACCAAGGGATCCCTCATATGCTGATTAGGTCTGGGTTAATGGTCAAAGGTCATGTGAGGTCAAGTGAAAAAATACTAAAAGTAAAATTGACCCCAGTTGAAAAGTTGAAGTTCAATTGGAACCAAACTTGTGCAGTAAGTGCACCAAGGGATCACTCATATGTTGATGAGATAAAGGTTAATATGACAAGGTCAAAGGCATGGAGCGGCCCACTGTTGTATTCTTTGAAATAGCGAGCGCGAAAGGCGAGAACCGCAAAATTCTTGTATCATCGGTTTTGTTATTTACGGAAAAATAGATTTCGTTTGCTTGTATTGTGATTCTATTTTGGAGAACCAGGGGTAATTCGTCAATCAAGGAATTTTTATGCCTTGTTTATATTAACTGAGAGTTGTATGATATCTCATGTCTTGTAAAGGACCGTCGGTTTTACGCATGTGCAGGGCATCCTTGGGGAAGAAAATTTAAAAAGCTCTTAGGGTAAGTATAGAATGGCCAGTTTTGATTAAAATAAGACGGATGAACGACATCCCCCACTTTCAAGGTGTCCCCTATATATTAAGGCCCCTATATTTTTTCATAGTTTGATATTTTTGTGCATATTCTTCTTCTTCTAAAGGCCAGTGGTTTGTAGTTGTCCTTATTGCTTTAAACAATGTTCCTGTTGTAATCGCCGTCTCCTGTAGAGTGCCTATAATGCATTTTATTAGTCTTATTAGCATTAATTATTATTATTATTATAAAAATACGTGCAAATTCGATTGTATCTGTAAGAAATCGGCAGCTTTGTATTTTCTTCCGTAAGCAGACAGATAATTACAGCACAGTGGCCTGTGGGACTGTGATACAAGAATTTGCTATAAAAGCAAACCTGGCAAACCGGATGGGAATAAGTTTTATCAACAAGGAATCTGGAGATTACCTATTAAAAACAGAGGTTAATAGAATACATGAAATGCACCTGCAAACATGTATAGGGAAAAGCATGTTCAGCTCAAGGTGCTGACCGTCTTTATAACGGTGAAAAGTGGAAAGTAGAGTTATTGCGTTCTTGATTCAGGTACTAGATGCGTAAACATTCGTTCATATGATTATTAAACAGAAAAAGATATTGACCGTCTTCGTAATTTCCCCTTTTTCTATTAGATTAATCAACAGATATGCATAGCCACAAAGGAGCTACGAATGATCAGCTCTGGGGGGTCGTTCAAGAGGTGAGGTTTATCCCTAAGAAGTCACTACAAGTGAAAGTCTATGGAAGATACGATAGGTCTGCATTTTTCGCCTTGGAGTGGGTAAAAAGCACGCGAAAGCGAAGATCTTTTTTTAGATCATGCAAAATTCCCAAAGTGTTTTAGCCTTAATTACACTGATAATCGTACACTCTTAAAACTAACAATTATAGCCTTCTGAGAAAGATGTGTAATTAATTGTTTTATAGAAATATGTGAACCATAAAGATTGGTCGAGTATCTCCTGGGTCATCACCACAACCTTTTTTCCTTGTCAGGCAGATGATGAGGTGATAACATAGAAAGTCATGGTAACGGCAAAATGCATAAACATGGGTGCGTCAACAGGGGTTATCGTCGTTAAACATCAGAGAGATACACCAACGATGATGTATCAGTGCTTTAAAGCTTTATCAGAAACGATTTCTATTTGCGACGAAAGCCAAAGATTCATCCTCACATTATGATTGATCTAGGGTAAGGATATGGATGTACATGTTTTCTTAAATTATAGCAGATACAAAAAACTGACATAACATAAACTAACGTTTCTTTGGCTGTATTTTCTGAATGTATGTAATTTAAAGACAGAAATAATATGAAAAAAATAAAGCGAATTCGTTCTGACCGAGGACGGCACTTTTCATACTCCAAACCTTATATCATTGTAGTCAGATTTGTTGGTGTGGTACCATTGTCTTTCGCATGAATAAAGTCTCAGATGGATCAACAATGCCTTTTGGTGTCTGGATGGAGAATGGCCCAGGTAATCCACTGACCTCTACGCAGGGAAAGCGTGGTCTGAGTCGCCGATTGAAACAACAGGAAGTTGCTTTTTGCTTAGCACTATGGCGGGAAACAATGCATACACCTTGTCAAAGTTAAAGGAATTTGTATAACAAAGAACATCTGTGTGGAATAGTGCACCAGCAGGTGTATGCATTGTTTCCCGCCATATTGCTAAGGCGAAAAAGCAACTTCCTGTTGTTTCAATCCCACCCCACGGCGACCATTCAATTGTGCGCAGATCGCTATCATGGGAGAGGTCAGTGAGGTAATCTCATTCTCTGGATGATGCATACATGTTGAAGTAGGTACATTTACATGTGCGTTTGTGATACGAGCAGTGCAATCGTTCTCCAATTGTTGTGAAATTGGGACACATCACACGATCATCAAGGAATGCTCTTTCTGCACGGCCATTTGACACCTTACTCTGGAAATCGTAACGATGTGAAAATTAAATCCCCAAAAGAGTGAAACTCTTAAACCACTCCTTAAATGATGGTTTGTACTTAAAAAGGGTGATATACCCCCCCCCGACTTCCACTAAAAGAGTAAAAAATCACTGCAAAAAGAGTGGATTTCCACTCGTTGAGGAGTTGAACGAAGGAACAAATCACTTTTGGTGAGGAGTGAAACGAAGGAGACCAACGCGAAATTGACGAGTGGAAATCCACTCTTTTTGGAATGATGTTCAATCTTTTTGAGTGGGAATTCGCTCTTATTAAGTACAAAACCACTCATTATGGAGTGATTGTAAAGAGGGTTTCACTCTTTTGGGAGTTCACTCGTTTATATTTAGGGATGTAGCGGTCTCTTTGCAGAGACAGTAAAGAGTTAGAACAATGAAGAGATTCTAACCTTTTTAGTTTTGGGTTACTGGTATAAATGAACAGGTTAAAATAATTACCCCAGAAATGTTCTGTTGTACTAAGCATATTTTCATGTTGTTTTCCAAGATTTAGTGTTCCTTAGACGAGTATTTGTGTGTTTCTCTATTCTTGCGGACACCATGATCATGATTTAATGAATTGTCAAGATTAAGAATAGTAGTTATATGCTGATATATAACACTCAAGAGCAGTCCTTTCTTTTATATCTTTTGATCTGCGCTGAAGCCATTAATGATGGAACACCCTCGGATTGGTTACTTGTTAACCTGGGTCAAACAGGTTATTACAGGGTCAACTTGACAACAAAATTGCAAACTGCGGAGTCACACAACTTGTCAGTTAATCCACAGTTGTAATGTCGGCTTCGTAGAATAATGAATGCCGTTAGAAGGGGAATTCAGTGTCAAAGCGTATGCGGAGGGCCATTCTAAACTGTCCTTGACAATTTTGAACTACTTTCAACAAAAACGAGAAGTTGCCTTTGGCCGACCCGCGCAAAAAAAGTACCTTTTTCATCTGGTTGGCAAATTGGAGGCTTTCTTTTGAAAAGGGTTTTTTGTGGCAAAAACGTGTGTTCCAAAAGTCCGACGTTTGGGTTGGTTTTGTACGTAAAAATAAAGGGCCCATTAAATGCCCATTAAATTAGAACATAGACCAAAGCACCCCCAGCAGACGCGCTGTTTCTAAAATTCGATGAATTTTAATAAAACGTTCTGGTATAAAAGAGACATTCAAGCTTTATACATACCAAATTCACCAAATGGGTTTCTTTTTAGGGTTGAGAGAACCAAACTACACAAGTATCCAAAAGATGAAAATCATACGACAGTGTAAATATATGGTAATTGCTTACATTTTTGTGGGCACTGGATATTATTTGCATCTAATTCCTCGTGATGTAAAAGTATGATCTCAAACTGAAATTGTTGACCACAGCAAGATTCATTCGTGATACCATTACTTGCCTGATAAAAAATGAGCATGTTTAATTCTTCGAAGTAGTTGCTAATCCGAATAATACCTCGTGATTGCCAGTATCGGAAATGGACATTAATGAGCTCTTGCTACATTGTCTCTCAAAATCGGATGATCCCACAACCCCACAATAGAGCAGCACTTCTCAATGATGCATCAATCTAGCCAGGGCTGGAGAGCTGAGCCAAACCATGCCTAGACATCACCTGGTACCTCATCAATTGAGGACACAGTATGTGCTTGGGCAGCTGCTCGGAGGAATTTGAATACCTGATATTATGCTCAGTTAGTAGAACGGGTGCATATGGGGCATTCAAGGTAATATAATAGGGATGATGCCTTAGTAATTCAAGAGATACATGTTGCGAGAAAAAGGTTTGCAATAGAATGTGATATGCAAATGGAGCAAAAAATAGTAATTGTACACAGTTCCCAAAAGTAGTTAATTACAAAAAAGTATCAGATACAAAATCCTTTTATGTGTTTGTAAGTCTCTTCCCGGACATTTTACCTACTGATGGTTTATTTTGTATGATGTGCTGGATAGTAATTCCGATGGCACAAGACGACGGCCTAAGGTCTTGTTAGTAATTCCTCGTACCAAGGCGTGGATTTGGCGGACCGATAATCTAAACGTAAATTGGTTCCTAGGGCTGTGAACAAGGCTTCTGTTAATCAGTGGCGTAACCAGACCTTTGCAAAATGGGGGGGGGGGGGGTGGGGCCAGAAGGGGTGCCAAGGCATTTTTGAGGGGGCCTAAATTTGGGGTCCTTCTCCATAGACACTGTTACAAAGGGTCAGTTCATTTGGGGGGCTGCGGGGGATGGGGGCAAAGGTTTCGGTTGGGGGGGCTTGCGCCCCCTGCCCCCGCTGGTTACGCACTGATGTTAATATTAGAGGGGCACCTTTCCACCAGTGTTTCCTGATGTTTAGAAAATTTTTTTTACCTTTGGATTTGTTAGTTTCTTATTATGTTGTATATTTATTTTGTTTTAAGTAGGGTTGCAAGGACTGTGTCTCGGTAGACCGCCAATAAATGCATTTTATTATTCTTATTATAACTTTGTGAAGAAAAAATATTGAAGTATCTTTGATTTAAGTATAGTGATTAATAGGATAATGGAATTCGTATTTTGCTTATGGGTATAATAATATATCATTTTCTTTTTTTTCCAACATAGAAATACATGGGGTACGCAGGTTTCACCTCTTTATGACCTGACTGGTTGGGATGATGATGGCACGCACATGGAAAAGTAAGTGGGGATGAGTTCAGGTTGTTTGCACCTGCCAACGGGAAAAATCGTACCATCGTGTAAAAAAGAAAATTATAAGTACGTACCAGCCATTTAGGTATTAAGAGAAGCGGTGTATGATTTTAACACCCACTTTAGACCTTATCGTACATAACCCTTTAATCCCCGGTAGCTTTTGCATAGGATTTAATAATATATAAGTCAGTGGCTTTGAGATGACCTTCCACAAAGAACCAAACAAGCCTATTTTTTCAGGCATCTCAAACACCACAAAACTAAGAATAAGCTTGTTTGGGTTCATGAATGACATTTTCACACTAATTGCGAATATTGGTCAAGGAAATGCATTTTTTAAACAAAGGACATGTTTATATATGACTTGAAGCACTATAACGTCACCTGCAGAGGCCTAAAGGGTAATTTACCACGCAGGGTGGATTCCAGAACACAGATTACCAAAAAACATCATGTTATATACCATGTTCTACTACCTAGCGATGACGATTGGAGTTTCCGGAACATGACCGACCACTTTTTTTCTGACCCAACTTATGAATCGAAAACCCTTCACGGAACGGAAAAAGCACCGTTTATTCGAGAAGGTTTCCGAATCATAAGTGTGTCAGAAAAAAAGGTGTAGTTGGGTCAGGATACGGAAACTTCCATATAGAGTGGGTACTTACACAGATGGATAGAAACACACATTTCAAGAGGTGCATTTCAGTTAGGGACTATTGAGTAGTTGCCTAAACCTACTATTCAGTGGTTGATATGTGTTTGTTCTTGTTTTGTGGTTAGGTTAACAAGAGGAATTGAGTAATACAGCCTGTAGTTTGCACACCAAGCCCTGCCTGGACAAAATCGTTGAGCCTCTATAGAACAGTGGATGATAATGCATCGTATATCCGTAAGAGTTAAGTGTGAAAATGTGCACAATGTGTTGCCAAAAAATAGTAAATAAAAACATATGGGGTTTACATATGGTATTGTTATTTACAAGTCTTTTAAAACTGTGGAAAACTACCTTACATATCACCAGAACTAGGGCTGGCTTGTTCCAATTGAATAGCCAGCCATGTTGTGGTGGACAAGATGGATGCATTCCAGGACTACAATACATTCCACTGTAATTGACCACCTGTGCAAACTTTATACACATGGATTGAGTGACAGCTTAATGTATGTAAGTCCAGCCCAGGTTGGTGGACAAGATGCGAACATTCCAGGACTACAATTAATTCACCTGTCAATGATACCTGTGCAAATATGCTATTACACGGATTGATTGACAGCTTAATGTATTGTTGTCAGCCATGTTGGTGGACAAATAGATGCATTCCAGGACTACAATACATTCACTTGTAAATGCGCACAAATATACACCGGGATTGGTTGACGCTAATGTACTGTAGTTTGGAATGTGGTGTATCCTGTCTTCCAATGCTGTGACTATTCAATATGACGTCAGCAACCAGACATGTTGTTGGAAAAGATGCATACATTCTAGGATTACAGTACATTCACCTGTCAATGATGGCCCTGTGCAAAATAACTGCTTACCTGAGTTAGGCTACTGGACACAACAACTTGTGATAATTTCCGAGTTAATCAACAAATTTTATTTTAAAAAACAGGAATTTTTAAAACCAAAAATTAAAACACTTTTGTTAAACAAAAAAATGTTGAAACTGATTAAGTTTGAATGATTGATACATGATGAAAGTTTGAATGATCATTAAGCTATTTATTTATATAAATGTGAATAAATGCATTATAGAAACCATATACTATGGTAATGGTAAGATCTCAAATATCTCTTATGTGAAAAAAGGCGCTCATTGTGCAGATTTTACAAGAGTTTAGACGAGCTTGTTAGTCTAAAATATGTTAGTACTTAAAGAATTGTAGGACAGACGTGATCTTGACGGATTATGTGAGTATACGGACAGGAGGAGATTTCTTGAGAGTACCGAATTTCTCATAAATTGCACTTGATCGGTTGGAGGACCACTACCGAGAACGTTTCGAAGGTATTGGACAAACAGTACAAAGAAAAACCGCAAACTTTGTTGTGAAACTTGCCCCTATCCGGTTAATCCTCCCTATAGGAAACCGTTGCTTTGATTTTCTGTCGTGCACGGACAGAAAGAAAAATACGAAATCATCATTCGTATCACATAAAGACGGCGTACTTGGCTTTAAATCACGTCAGGGTGATCTAATACATGGTAAGCATTCCAAATATGCAAAAAAAAACGGGTTAAACAAAAAAATGGGGGGGACGCTTCTTCTGGGAAATGTTTCTCATATTACAATGCTTTATAGGATTAGTGAAACTACGCTCGGTTACTGTTCAATACAAATTACATTTCATTCCATAAGGGGCTGTGATCCACTTGTTCCTCTTGCTACAATGTTGACCAAAAGCTGTTGAGTACCACAACATCAAGGTACAGGTTAATGAAATGTACATTCTGAGATACTTATTGGGGATTACGATTTTGGTACACGTAAAAATTAATCCTTCAGTCGAGGGTTTAGGGCAAAAAGGCCCTATCTGCTATAGTGGCAGCGTGTTAGATTTGGCAGGTAGTCTATAACACTAAATCAGAAAATCTGTGACAAATGGCAGCTATTGCAGATGGGGGCCTTCTGCCGTAACCCTCGGAGTTCTTGTATTTCCACTGTGGTAATCGTCACCAACAGGATATCAGCCAATTTACGTTCATTGGGTTGTACGGTGCAGCAATTAGAGCTGAGGACAAAGAGTGGATGTTTGCTTTCAGCCAATACCAGTCTGTCTCCTAGCGCGAGCAACCAATCTCAGTACGCCTATGGCTTGCTCAGGACAACCGTGGATTACTCAGCACGTACGAACGACTTTGATTAGTAATACATTTGAAAATATCAGCCCGTTTGATGTTCAGAAGCTGTGTGGCTAAACTGAGTATGAGATTGCCTTAGGAGTATGAAGCTATAACACTTGGTGCTAAAAACTGAGAATACACAAGGAGTACACAAACTGAGTATAAAGATTAACTAGGAGTATGAAGTTAAACAATGAAGTGCTGAACTGAGAATACACAAGGAGTACACAAAAATGATGAGATAAAAGATTGACTTATGAGTGTGAAGCTATAACAAGTGAGTGCTGAACTGAGAATACAACAAGGAGTAGCACAAACTAGGAGATAAGAGGACTTTGAGTATGCAGTATAAAATTGAGTGCCTGAACTGAGAATACACAAGGAGTACACAAACTGAAGAGTATAAAGATGACTTAGAGTATGAGTATGAAGGCTATAACAATTGAGTGCTGAAATTAAGGAATACCACAAGGAGTCACAAACTGATGAGTAGAACGATTGACTTATGAGATGAAGCTATAACAAGTGAGTGCTGTGTGAAACTGAGAATACACAAGGAGTACACAAACTGAGTATAAAGATTGCTTTATGAGGAGAAGCTGTAAAAGTGCTGAACTGAGAGTCGTATGAGTGAATAAAAATGAGTGAGAAGTCTGAAGCGTACTTGTGGTATGGAAAGCTATAACACAATTGAGTGCTGAACTGAGAGCGTATGTATGAGGATAAACTGAGTTGAAGATGTTGGCCCTTGAGTATGGTTACTATACACACATTGAAAACAATAGGGGTGCTGAACTGAGAGGATGAGTTACTAAACTACTAGGTATGATATTAATAATCGAACTACTAGTGAGAGGTGTGTGAATCCTGTTCTGTGCAAACTAAACTAGTATGAGTCTTGAGCCAAGAAAAGGGAGTACAATAAATTGTTGAGCATAAATATTAAAATCCTAGATTAGAAACCGTGGATGTGAAGCTATGTATATGCATCATTAACGTGTGAGTCTGAGCTGAAAGAAGAGAAGGATAATAAATAATTGTACATCAATTTAACATGCTTGCTCTTAGGCCCATGTGATTCTTTTTAAAAAAAAAGTCTTGAACTCCGAATCAATCAAGAATTGTAAGAATGAGTACGAAACTATTGAACTATAGATATGAATGTGAGATGAATATAAACTGGAGTTAACTAGGGAGTATGAATCAACATTGGTGTTTGTCGTTAATATTTGGAGTACTGAAGTGTGACGATGAGAAACATACCGGAGCCAGTAGTAGTACTGAAAGATAGTACTGATACTATCAGTAGTACTGATAGATGGCACATTAATATCAGTTACTTGAACTTTGAGTGTTAAAGTACTGAACCGTGAGTGAGTTACGTACCAAGTCAGTTAAGATCAGACAGTGCGAGTAACCTTCGTGAGTTACTGATCTTGGAGTATTAAAACTGAACTATGATTACCAAATGAGTATGAGAACCAACCTTCAACCCAAAAACTTTTAGTACTGTCAAGGATGAACCATGTGTTGCTTTTATCAGTACCTAGCCTATACATTAGGGACAATACTAAGATCGGCGCCCGGATCTGTTAATGTAGTTCATTTCAATTATTGTAGCTGGAACTCCCGTGGTAGCTAATTGGCATGGGATTTCGTCCACAGCCAACTGGGATTCCTTCCAGAGAAGCGTAAGATATTTTTAAACGTTACAGTAAAGGGAGTTAAAACGTCACTCTGTACTAAGCTCATTTGATTACAATTAGGTAGTAGTAGTAGAACGTTACCCTTTCCAGATTTCTGGTTGTTGAAGTCTTACAAATCTGTTAACGTTACAAAATACAGCAAGGTTCAAATTCACTTATCACCACCACTTTTTTTCCATTTTTTTGAAAGTCAATGATCGGCAGTCATCAAACAAATGGACTTTCAATTGGTGACACTCCGTAAATACATGTTTTACTCAAATTATATCCAAAGGTAATTCGGTCATCAAAACTTTATGATATATGCAAAACAGTGAACCAGATATTTTTCGTGGAATGATATGCTTGACTCAAGGATAAACGAAATTTTAGCTGATGCGATGTCGCTACCCTTTGGTTATACTAGGTGGGTGAGGTGTTTTTCGATGTAGCGACTAGCGAGAACTTTTATGCTAGTTTACGATTACATCGGGTTGGCGCAGCGTTCATCCCACCAAGTTACTAAAGTTAAATAATAATACTGCAGTCTAAAAAAGTACCCAATTTTAAACTTATATTTTTTTTAAACCATTAACATATTATGCGATATTACGATACATTTAAAGCTAATGAACATAAACTTTCAGTGGGAGGGGTTTTAAAACCAAATGTTAACAACGGTAAGCCCATACATGTCGATTCAAATATGAGTGCCGTGCATTTCTCCCCTACCATCCCTGCAGTATTATCGATTATTAGGCACATTGGATTAAGGACGGAGGGAATGCTTAGAAAGTTATGGTTAGAAACACCTGAAAAGGTTTTCAAAAGGATTTTACCAATGAACATGAGTTAGTTACTATACATATCATTTGTCATATTTAAAGCTATTAGCTATCCTTTAGGTGTTAAAAACATAACACATTTGAACATGTGTATAAAACCAAACTTAATTTTATTTTTTGCTATCTTTTCAATAATAATAAGAAAATGGCAGCTATAGTACTTCCTTCGCCAACGAAGTTCTTCAAAACTACATTAAAATTCTCTAATTCAACTGCTTACTTGTCATTGCAGGTACGGTGACAATCTCTTTCAATTTAACCAGGACTATTCAGGGTGGTCACTGCATTTTTCAACACGGATTTTAGCCTTCAGCAGGTAAAGACGTTAACTCTGAATTATTTACCTACTATTTAACACCAGCCTATGCCAGTTAGAACATTAACAACACTTTCCTGGACTTTGGGCTACTTCTAGCCCAGATTCGATTCAGTGGTTTCATTGCTTTAGCGCAGTGAAGCTGAAACCAGTGCTAACAGCTGGGAAGTATAGGAAATTCTGGCCGGAACCTGCCTTTGATTTCTAGGACATTAATGTCTCGCATTCTAGGCTGTTTTCAATGAAACAGTAACCCGATATCGCCTGGTTTGCCCAACCACAATTGTGCTGGCTGCATGTCACAAGGGCAATCTTTACCACTAAATATTTAAAAATTAATGGGTGTGTCGAGAGGCCACGGGAAATTTGCCTTAGAAGGGTCCAGAAATTGGTTTTACATGGACGAAAGGTCTGTATGTCTAATGCAGATTGGAGAAAGGTGAAAAACTCTGCTCATTGATACCTTTTATTATTGTGAAAAGTAATGATGGATATGCATGGAGTTAAGACTATTTGGAGTTTATCTGGTGTTTTTTTAATGAGTATGCTTTAATTGATTCCTTTAATCTCTACAATATGTTTTGATGAATTTAACTTGAGTGCAATTAGTTTCGACTGTGGGAGGACCCGTAAGGAAGATTTTTGTGTATGAAGATCAAGAAAAAATTTCTCAACTTAGCCCGAATTTAAGTTCATTCTCACGTGCTACTCTGATTAAAAAAAAAGAGTGAAGAGTGAAAATTGTGCAAATTGTAAAATTCATTCCAAAAGAATGGAAATCACCAGAAATAATGAAAATCACTCGTTGAGGGCGTTACAGTAAAGAGTGATCATTGTGGGCAACCCTACTGAGTGAGTCACTCTTGGAGTTCAAGGGTTGTGATTTTACTCAGGAGTGCTGAATCTTACTAGATTTGCGCAGAATCATGTGGCTCTCCAAATGATTAACAGCAGTATATGGAGAGAAGCAGTGTCAGTGTAACATGGGAAGCTATGGGCACAAATAGTGGGTAGAAAACTCTGGTACTGGTAAATTAATTATCATACAATTTCAGAGATATTATTTTCATTATCTATTACATTTTTGTTCCAGCTTCTTGATTTCATCGCAACACATCCCGACCAAGGCACGGGGGAGGCGGCACTCAGGCAGTCAGTGGAACAGACTCAAGCTAACATCAGATGGATGGATGCATATCTGGAAGAGGTCCACCAATGGTTGGACGATGCTGTTAAACTCTGACGTGCCGTGTATGATCAATAAGGGTCCTATGAACACAAGGGAAACGTATCAATAAGTTTCAATATTATAAAGTTATGTATAGGACTCTAGAGTCTACGGTGACTCTCTCAGATTGTTTCATACAGGACTTTTATTTATATAGAACCAAGCTTCACAACCATATTGATATGGCCCATCCATTTGTGTCAGAGCTTATCTATGTTTTAGTTACGGAATACATGATTCAAATGCTTACAATGCATGGTCACTGTGTTCGTGTATTTAAATTTTGTTTATTCCCTATTCCAATGTATTTTTCAATGAAGTGTTACTGATGTCAGATGGAAAATGTAACATTTTTATCACCTACGCCGGACCATGACACATTGTATCTTCTGACAGTATCTGAAATGTGTACATTAAATGCTGACGCCTTTGCGGTGATTTAAGTGGCATGGTTGAAAGTAACGCAGTACTTCTTTGAAGACCAAATCCTTGAACTTCCAGGGAATCACGTTTTGTTTCCCGGCAGTACCCAGTGATTCGTCAACTGGGGACAGACCGAATTCACCCATGGCGTATGGTCTATGCAACCGTTGAGGCAAACTTGGTTTTCTATAGGTTTATGATATAGGGCTGGTCACGCCCTCAAAAAAGACTGTAGCCATATAGCAGCAACTTTTATTTCTGAGAAACTTCAACCTACATCATCAGCTATGAAATTCAATTGGAACTATAAAATTACATAGCACACCGTATTTACTCTGTCCATTCAATTAGCTTAGACCCTCGGTTTTTAATAGAAAAGGTATTGGTGTCGGGAAAAAATCGTGAAAGAAAAGTTGGCATTCATCTAATTACCCAACAAGATTTTGAAGGTGCATGCTGAAATGCATTTCTTCACACCCAATTCTATTCAATTTCTGCGATTTTTGGCCATCAATTGGCAAGGAATCGGAACCAGTCGAATATTCGTAATGAGCATAAACTTTTTCAGGAATGTTCCATTTTTAAGATAGGTGTGTAAAACGTTGCATCGCTCTTTGACAGTGGAAGACATTGATCGATATCATGAACAATGCTTGCAATGTATAAATAGCGTCTATTTTATTTCCGTGATTTGTCGCTTCAAACTGTCAAAGAAATACAACATTCTTTGTATTGTGTCCTTTTAAGAGAAGATGACACAATATGTGCAGCCTGCAGGTCACTGTCCGTATTATGTCCATGGTCCAACCAAGGTCTTCTGGTTCGCCGATATTGATCGCAGTGGGTATCGCTACATCGATAGTAGACTGTCCCACAGTCTCGGCTCTGTCTTCGGATTCAGGGCACAGTAGGTTCAATTGACATAAAATCAAACTTATTTATTTATTTATTTGGAATTGCACTTTTAAAACACTCACCAACACGATGCATCCAATGTATATACTAAACATATCAAAAACTAAATCCTAAAAAAATCACTGGGCCCTCCCTGCACACTTGGGCATCGGTCGCTGACATTTTGGACCCCATGGCCGCCCATACGCCTTCATACGAAACAACTTGTCCACTGATTAACAAAATTCAAAACACCACTCGGATTTGGTTGACTCAGAGAGATTGTAGTCTTCATTACCAGTCGTTTATACCACAGACCCTGAGAGAGTCTACATCGATAGTCGCTTCTTACCTCGTATGTATAATACCAAAGACCACCTCACACGTCATTTATTAATGGTATAGCCAGTCGTTGGAAAGATCATTTGCAACTTTGAGAATTCCGTTGGGTATTTCGTGAATACAAATTTTTTCTTTTTCATGATTTTTTCCCTACACCTCCTACCTTCTCTTTATTAATAAACACCAAGGTCTAAAGCTGAATTGAATGGACCGAATAGGACGATAATGTATGTTCGTTTAGGGACTTTCCTAATAAGAATATACTCGTGAGATCTTCGTTTAGGCTATAGCTACTGCCACATATGTCCATCAGTGCGAGGGTAATTTTTTCTTGACCCCCCCCCCCCCCCCTCTCCCCTCACCACCCGCCCCCCCCCCCCCCCCTCCACCCTCCACCCTTTTTTTCCCTTTCCAGAAATACAAATGACGGATTTTTGGCAAAAATCAGCGATTTGGGGCCAAAATCACAAAAGTTGTGCAAATAATCATCGCTTTGCATGGCCCCTGAATTTAAACACTTTTTGCCCCCCCCCCCACCCAAAAAAATCACTTCCCTCTGGACATGATATTCCAAGTACCTCCTTAGCTCATTGAGTGAAAGAAGTTTCCCCGAAGGAGCTATATTACTTTAAGATAACTTCAAACTAGCTCTACTCAGATGGTTTCATTTCAGTTTGGCCCGACACTTGAGACTCTACTAGAATATTCAATTCCCCAAGTGAGTGAAGTATGGAATACCGAGTCCTGGCCCTTAATCAAAAATCTTGACAAATAATGATAATTTATTCTTTGAATCCATCGCACAAATCCTTATAGTCTTGCAAATTATTTGGGTTCCCATGCACCCCCCTTAAAACTAAATTCTAATATGATTTTTAGAATCTTTACGACATCTCCTGAAAGAATTATGATGTTACCAAAATCAAGTATTGTCCCAAGGGGTCCGTTTGGCGGCCATCGTGAATCTAAACAGATCAGTCATAAAGGGGTTTGATTTAGTTGGAAAGTATCCCAAATGATTCATCTCATCATAAGGAAGCAGAAAATATATACTTTAGCATATTTCTGATGTTCAGTTAGAGATATGGGTGAAAATGTGACAAAGGGAATTGAACTTTTGATTGGTTATTGTACAGGGGGCCAAATTTTCGAAATGCATGGAACCTGACAAAATTGGTGTTGAGGTGTTGGTATGAGCATGAGCAATCCAGAAAAGTATAGTTTGCAATACCTAGGATGTTTAGTTTGATGGGGAAATTCGGTGTAAATTTGCCCTCTTGTCAAATTTATATTGTTTTGTATGGGAATTAGGGATTACTCGTCTCATTCCTAAAAAATATACTAAAGCGGACGACCCTAAATCGTGGAACCCTGCTCATACATATAATTGGTCTCAGTTGCATAAAGTAGTCCTTGCCAGAGTCACACATGTGACCCCAACAGGTGTGAGGTCAAAGGTCATCGAGGGGGTCATTTTCAGTCATTGCAGGTCGATACGATGATGAATTTCAAAGAAATTGAAAGGAGAGGACTTTTGGAACTACCCTCAAATATATTTTTCTATGGAACTACTTCAACACGTGGGGTCCAAGGTCATCTACGGCGAAGACATAATTACGCACAGCGCACTTCCGAGTTCTCTTTGTTACGAGTCAGGTATAATTCTTTTTTAAATTTTAGGGTGCACAGTACTATATAATGCGAATGGCATGCATTCTTTAGTATATACAATTGACTATGTACCAAAGTATTATGCGAAATAGTACTAAGACCTATAGAATGTTTTATGGAAATAGTGCCAGAATGTAAATAAAACTTCACTGGAAGTCTTTTTGGATTTGCTGTAGTTGATCATTCTTGTATCGTCAGACCTAGTCCTACGTGCACTACTCTGCACGCCACATGCACATGGGACATTATTCATCAATAAAACAAATCTTTATCGATAATAAAAATCTTCATCGAGAAAAACTCCTCTCCCTCAATTAAGATTTTCCCCTCGATGAATTGAGTTCACCGAGAAATAGTCTCCACCACACCACAACCAGTGTACGCAGGTGAGCGAAGAACGGACGGGCAAGTGAACTGCGTCAAAGACTAGAATACTTAAGTCTAGTGGTTTGCTGTTGTTGGTGTGACGGGCTTTCTAGCTTCAGCAATTAACGAGGTTAAGTTGTTCTCCGCCACGATTGGGCGTGGGTTGCCGAAGGCCATTTTACAACCAAACCAGTTTTAAAAGTATTTAGTTTAGGGGTGATGAGTGAAGTACGAGAGGTGAGCCACCACTAAAGATATAATAGTGGCGTAACCCATACTTTTCCGGGGGAAGCAGCGAAGTCTTAACCAAGTGTGGGAACACATCTACTATGCTCTGCTCTGTGACACTTTGTTACGCATTGGTTTCCAGATTCCATTTCGGGACGGGGCAAGCAGGGGCCAAAGGATCCCGAATCAAAGCTCCTTGCTTACATATCTGCCAAATAATTTGAGGGGGAAAGCAAATGAAAGTAGTCAAAATCGAAATGGGATAAGGGCGGTTTGAGAAAGGTAACCTTTGTCAGGGTATGAAAATAGTTTCTGCGGGGATTCGAACCCACGATCTCTGGATTATGAGTCTAACGCTTTACTGATTGAGCTAAAAAAGGGCATAAGGCACTCTAAATAGGGGACAGGAGAGAGGAAAAGGAGGAAGGAAGCGGGGAAAGAGGGGAAAAGAGAGATGGAAAATAGTAGTGTAGTGGTACTGACCTGGGTTCAATACCCATTTGTGCCACCCCAACACCTTTACTCTTTATCATCTTGATATGGGTCTTACACGAGAGAGTGCGGTCCAAGGTAACTCCTAGGTAGACAGGGTTATCACAGTGCTCCAGGGGTGTTCAAGAACAAGCTGACGTTTGGCTTCACGGTTGCCTAGATTGAAAGCACACACCTGTGTCTTGGAATGATTTGGACGTAGGCGGTTTTCCTCCTAACAAGGAGCACCCAAAGCTTTGGAGAGTATCTCTTCAACAACTGTGAAGTATGCATCTTGTGCACTGTTTCCGAGATCGTATGCATATATAGATAAACCGACAGATTCCTGCAATTTTAGGTTGCTCGTTGGTATAGTTGTTGAACAGGAGAGGTGCGAGAACACTTCCTTGGGGTAGTCCATTCTTGATTCTTGTGTATCGGCTCTTCTTCGCTATAAATTAACAAAGAACATCCTGTTTGTGAGCAATCATTTGATGAGCTCAGTCAAGCGGATGTCCTTGTTGAGTTCCAAGATCGTATGGAGTAGGCATCTATGATTAACAGTGTCATCAGCTGCTGATAGGTCGACGAACACGACTCCGGTTACCAAACCCTTCTCGAAACCATCCTCGATGTAATAACTTGAGTACTTGGCTTGTTGTTGATATGCCTGTCCGAAGACATGCGTGTTCTGGTATGAGGTGTTCGTCCATCACAGGTGCAATGCGATGGAGCAGGAGACGTCCAAAGAGCTGATAGGCGTGGCTGAGGAGTAATATTGGTCTATACCCAGATAGCAAGACTACATTGGGCCAATGTCGGCAATCATAGGATCGGTCGCGATCGGCAAGCCACCGTCGAACCAACGTTGGGGTGACATTGAATGTACATGTAAACTTTGTTGGCAATACAACGCTGGCCCAACCTTGGCCCAATATTGTGAATATATGGGCGTGGTCTTGGGACATCTCATCTATTCCTATGAAATTATTGAGTATTAATCATTTTATTCTTCTACTGAGCTGCTCTATGCAAGTTTTCTTAATTAATGGACGCAGTTGATTGTATTTAACACAGAACATGATTGTTTATGGCTTCAAAAGCGAAATAATGAGAGAGTATTTCATGTTTTAATTGATAACACCCAGAATACACATTTTGTTTTCCAGCTAACACCTTTTCACATTGTCATTTTCTTTATTTAATTGTAAATCAACCTTGAGGTTGATAAGACAAAATTTCACCCTACATTATTCAAAAGTAGGGATGAATGTCATGGTCACTCCCTCCCTACAAAAATAATGATTACAAATAAGAATTAACTGTTTGTAATAAGTATACAGGTTGGCAAGAAATTAGTATCGTTGGCTCGACATTGGCCTGATATTGGCCCGATATTGGCCCAATGGCATTTTTTATCATTGGCTCGACATTGGTCCTATGTTGGTCCAATGACAATGTTGGTCCAACGTTGGGCCATTGGACAAAACAACGACGGGCCAATGTCGTTTGCCAAGATTGGTCCAATGCTGAGACTGTCATTGGCCCGACATTGGCCCAACATTGTATTGTTATCTGGGTAGCTCTTGGGATTAGACGCGTCTTTCCCAGGCTTTAGGAGTACCATAACACGTACTTTTCTCCAGATCTTTGGGAACTTGTGGAAAATAAGGCAGTAATTGTAGAGCTCAAGAAGCCACTCCTTTGCTACTGGGCCAAGGTTTTTCAGCTGTTCAGTTGAGATGTTATCAAGGTCAACTGCTTTTCGTGGTTGAAGTTTAGCAATACCGGTGTAAAAGTAATTATAGTCCGCCGTACGGTACTCATAGTCCGGTCACAACGGTAAAGAATAGGCACTCGATTCAGTTAGCTCTTCACGCAACATTAGTTTCACGCTTATTCCGTTGTCGTCTATGGAGCCCGGGCTGTAGCTCCCGGCGGACTATAATTACTTTCACACCGGTTTCATCCACATGTTGAAGGGGCGAGTGAAACCAGGGTCACCACTGTACCTCTTCCGGTCTAGTTTGATCTTCTTAGACTTCTTGCTGTACTTGTCATTTAAAAGCAGTTTGTGGGCGATTGGTTGGGTGTAACATTGGCTACTGTGGAGGTTCAATTGGATCGAAGCTTTCGGATGGAATGCCATGCTTTCTTGCTGGTATGTGTCATATCGGTGAATTCAATGCCGGGTTTTGACCTGCTTCTGGGAGGTCCTCTCCGACACTTCCTAACATACGTTTTACAGCTGTTTTATTTGAGAAAGAATCAGCTTCAAACATGGTGGTATATTCTTGGCATTCTTTAGCACATTCCTTGGAAAGACCTGGTATATATTCCGTCCTACAGCCTCTGGGTATGAATCTCCGCGTAGTCTTGTTCACTTTTTTGGGCAAATTTGTCATAGTTATAGGGTTTTGGAGCAATCACCTTCACGTTCTGATCAAGATCATCAGTAAATCCTTGCCAGTCTGCTTTCTTATAATTAAAGCGCAGCTTAAAAGGCACTTTGTTTGGGCTTACTATACAGCGTCGACTTGAGTACCGATTGGTTGATGTTGAGCAGTGGCGTAGCCAGCTTTTGTTTCAGGGGGGGCACATATATTTTCAGGGGGGGGCAAGCATATATTAAAATTTGTTAGTATAGTGTATGGCCTATGTAAATCACTAATTTTTCAGAGGGGGCAAGATTCCCCACGGGGGGGGGGCTGCCCCCTCTGGCTACGCCACTGATGTTGAGTTAGTGGGACAGGACCCAGAACAATCTTGCTACATAGGTTAGAGATGTTTTTGCTAACAATAGCTATCAGGGTTGTAACCTCTCATCCAACAGGCACTATAAAATGATGGCGGCAGCATAGGGTCGTGAAGAGACGTAGATGTTGATGGTCCTAACTCACCACCATTCGACAGCTTGTCCATCTTTGTTGTAGCCCCATTGAGTACTATGGATGTTGAAATCACCAACAGTGGCGTAACAGGCGGGGGAGCAAGGGGGCAGGTTGCCCCCCTGACGACTTTGGCCGGGAACAAATTTGTAAAAATCATGCTAAATCAGCCATTTTTTAGCCCTCTTACCGGGAAAAATTGGCCTGAAGTTTTGACGCCCCTGAGAGGGAAAATTTCCCAAGACTGGGAAATTTGCCCCCTCAGAGCGGGCAAGCCTGTTACGCCACTGATCACCAATGAAGAAATGGGATTTGAAATGGGATCCCTGAGATTGAATTGAGGATGCTTGAAGTCTACTGATAGAGGTTTGATGAGGAGGAGAACTAGTTATTTATTACTAGTCATTTAAAAAAGAAACAACCAAGTATCTAAGAAACCAACCCTCCAGCATCTAACTAACGTCTAGCGCACTCAATAACCTCTGCGTTTGACCTCTATACTGTCGAGGAGCTGCAGAGTACATCTGTCAAAGTCAAAGTGATGTTTGGTTCGTTTTGATGAGTTGCTATATTGAAAGAGTCTTGGCCGCCATCGTCTGAGCCCATAGACAATGTTGAGGTATAGCGCCACCAACCTGGCCACCAAGCCTTGTTCAAATCAACATGTATTAAGTCATTATATGTTATCGTTATCAAAAAAGGAGTAACATTGAAATCCTATCCATAATTATTGGTCAAATCAGCGATTGTTATTGTTTATATTTCGAGCAGTATGCCACAAATGTATGCATCTGAAAACATCTCAAATATGTTAATATCGCAGCCTCGTTTGAACATTGGAAAATCACAGGTGTCTCTCTGAAAGTAATCTCTTACCGGGCGCGAGAAATTACGGTGTGTGTTAGTTCACCTTCAAACAAATAGTAGTAGGGTTTTAAATCAGAATCCCATTCTAGAAGTTTGAGGAAGAAGGTTTAAAGATGTTTTTCTATAGTTTGAAGGGTCCAACCTCTGGGAAATGTGGGGAACTTTGTAAATTAAGGGGGTCAAATTAGTACATGGGGTAAATTTGAAATCAAGTCAAATTGTGTTTAAATGTATTTGTCTTATTATAAGGATTAAAAAAAGGTATAGTTTGTCTAGGTTCCTACCTTTAGTTAAACAGGTACAGCCCTATTAAGGTTCAAGGTCATCCTGGGGGTAAACGTTACCCAGTGCTCCGATTTCGTTGAAACTGGTGTCAAATTGTTCGTCTTGCCTTATATTACAATGTTTGGCATTTAGTTTCGTAATTCATGGGCAAAATGTAACAAGGGTCTACAGGGGTCAATAGGGGTCACCAAATCTTGACCTCAAATTGTATACAGAGCTCTCCCCCAAAGAATTGAAATGAATTTTCTGCTTCAGTATGACCAGGGCAATAATTTGACACCGGTTTCAACAAAATCTGAGCACTGGATTTTTTTTGCACCAGAATGACCTTGAACCTTATCAGGGCTGTAGCCGAGTAAAGTAACTAAAGGTTTCGGAAACCTATACCAAAATAACCTTTTTTAATCCATATAATGAGACAAATACATTAATGTACATTTAAACACAATTTGACCTGATTTCAATTTTACCCCTGTACTAATTTTACCCCCTTATTTTACAAAGTTCCCCACATTTCCCAGAGGTTGGACCCAAAAATTCTGATTAAAGCAATATTAGCACATTTTTGAAGAGCGCCCCCAATTTTCAAAATTTGATATTTTGCACAGCTATGTTGGTAATTGTCTAGAAAACTACACCTGCGAACGAGAATGCTCAAAAATGCGTATTTATCATAAAATGAGCGATTTTTGTAATTAGAATTGGGATCCTAGATGTACTTAACGGCAGAGCTGGAAATGCTAAGTTTATGTCCGTCCAAGATGAAATAGTGCCACCTCAAGAAAATAACCTCTAACTTGACTTGCCTGAACCAATAAAACAACTAATAGATGGGCGTAGATACGTACATGGCGCTATTTCCCGGCTATTTCATATTGGAAGGCCGTTTCCAGCAGCCGTTGAATTATTATCGGGATCCCGATTCTATTTACAAAATTCCTTCGTTTGCGACACATAGACATTGTAGAGCTTATTCACAGGTATAGTTTACTAGCCAGTTACCAATGCAACCGTGTAAAAATCTCAAATTTTTTGAAAAATTGGGGGCGCTCTTCAAAAAAATGTGCTAATATTGCTTTAAGCACCCTTCAAACTATATAAAAACATCTTCAAACCTTCTTCCCCAAACTTCTAGAATGGGATTCTCGTTTATAACCCTACTATAGTTGTCACGAGGATTTCTTTTTAATTATGCTTGCAGTGTGGGGTAAAACACTTATATCCTGAAATTGAGGACCAATGTCACTGTCAATTTGGGTTTATTTTATTAATAATCTCATTCAAATTATATTGAAATTAGGGTACCATTCCCTTTTTCCAGGTAAGAGGTACCCTAATGACACAATACATTGCCTTACGAGAGGGCGCTGTACTTAAAAAAACAGCTGCTTGGCAGGGAGAAAGGGCGTGTTGTGTTTTGGATAGTCAAAATACACAGAGACCAAAAACATACCTGAATTGTGGGACAGGGCATATTTTTGTTGAAAACAGCGAGGAATGAATAAAAATCGCATTTGAAATGTTTATTGTGGTATGGGTTGCCGGTAAATAAAATTGACGGTACCACAGTAATTGGTGTGTGTATGATCACCGTTCCCACAATTAGGGTGTAAGTAAGGTCACACACAACCTCACACACGATTTCTTTAATCGGCGATCAAAGATTCACTAAAAAGTAAAAACCACCTTATCGAAACACCCAATACCGTGGGGGGCACTTTTGTTCCAATGTGGATATCGAGCTCGTGCTCCCAAAATTTCTAAAAATCTAATTGGAAGTTGCTATTAGGGACAAATTCCAAGTTTGGGTTAAAAATTTAAATCAAAATACATTGAAATATAAATCTGATAGATTACCAATTTTATTTAAAGTTCAGGTTTGTCCTCCATTTTAATCTAATACAAGAAACTTAGAGAGTGTATTGCCTCCCAAATAATACCCTGCCCTAAGCGCGTATTTTCACTTGACAACACCCTGAGCAAGTATTTTGGTATAATTTTGCTACCCTAAACAAGCATTTGGGTTTGATTTTGCTACCCTTAACAAATATTTACGTGACTGTCTAAAAATTCACCCTAAACAATTAAGTGAATATAAATGTTTCTACCCCAAACGAAAGGAACGTGTATACATACATACAGACTTATTTCGGCGCCACTTGAAATCAGGCGCAAAATGATAATGTGCCTGAAACCGTACACTGAACAATCCTGCACTGCCCGATCAAGGAAATATTCACACAAAATTTAATTGATGTTTTCATGTATTTTAACGCTTTTTAATTTGTAAACGCATCAATTTCTGTACCATGACTTTAAGTCTAAGAGACTTAAATTTATAGACTTAACATTCATATATCTATAATTATATCTAATGGTTTATGTAATATTTTATGTAAAAAAGAAGTCAAATTGTTTACAAGTTGAGTATTCAAAATATCAAACCCCCCACACACGTAATTTTCGACGTGAAAAACATACCCTATTTTGTATTTTTGATGATTTTGATACCCTAAATATGTTGGTATACATCGCCTGATCTCAAAACGGTCTTCTCCGCGTTTTTGTACACGAGCATCCGACTTGGAATACAAGTGGCCCTTGTTGTTTGAAGCAGTTGGTTTCGCAGTCTGTACACAATATGCCTAACTATGTGATATCGTTCCCTGCGGTGCGTGTTGGAAAATATGCCTAACTATTTGTTTTGCTTTTTGGAAAGGTTAGGCATTGGCGTGCTGTAGTCGCAGTATTGAATTTTGCAAATATTTGCAAAATTCAATACTGCGACTACAGCATATAAAGATTATCCTCACACAAGAACAATGTTTTGAATTTGCCCAATTAGACGTTACCTAATAAACCTTATTCAAAAATAGAACATGAAGGACGATAATCGATCTTATGATCATTAGCATAAATGATGATGGTCATAGTGATGATGACATCATTTGGATTATACACTCTATCTTTTCGTCCCATAGGCCCTACTTGGAATCTTGACACTGGATCCAAAAATGTTCTTGAAATTTTGAAAGAAACATTTTTGGTTCTTTGAAGAACCATCTTTCTTCTACAGCATTTTAACACAATAAATGCAGTATTTTGCTGTATTTCCGAATTAGCCTACATGTCATTTTCTAGATTTTTTACAGTCTTTTAATGTAAGTTTCACCATATTTTTTTACCCACGCGCTATATTCGCAATCTGGTGGCTAAACATTTACCCATATTGGTTCATAACAGTCTACCAATTATGTTTATACAGAGCCATGGTTTTAAATTTAGTCTTAATGGGGCTGGAATATTTTAACATAATAAATACAGTGTTTTGCTGTACTCCAAACTACAGCCACATAATGTCATTTTCTAGCTTTTTTTATAGCCTTTTACTGTAAATTTCACTATTTTTTTACCCACGCGCTACTGTCTCAAATCACAGACTTATAAATCGGGTGGCTAAAACATTTTTACCAATTGGTTACATTTTAACCAATGTAAATAAGTAAAATTTACTTAAATTTATTAATTCAACAGATCAAGTAAAACAAAACAAGTGTTGAAACAGATTGTACAGATTTCTTGGGATCACTTCCAATTTCATGTAATATTCTTGCCACGTCGACTGATGATATTCGGGCAGAATATCAATGGCGTTATTATCCGATAATAAATTGTTTATAAGAAAGTTTTAATTGGGGAAGGGAGTGTGAAGGCTTCTTTTATTCATTACGGAATAAAGTGCAATGTGATATTGCGGTTTATTCCGCTATATTACGTATATGCGGTGGTGCCAGTGCGATCATGGTAGTGCGGTACGGTTAAAAAAACAATTTCTTATTTATGTAAAGCCATAAACATCAAAATACCACAACTCAGTCGTGTCGAGCCCCAGCTGGCTTGATACCTTCATACGTCATGCACAAACTTCCCGTAGGTTTCTACTTCGGAACAACGACCCCCCCCCCCCCGGACAAAAAACGCGGACCAATGAAAGACCCTTCGGAATATCGGGCTGACCCCAGGCTATGCATGTCAGCCCGATGTTCCGAAGGGTCTTTGGTCCAAAAGACTTCCGAAGGGTCGTTATTTCGAAATAGAAACCTACGGGAGGTTTTTTAATCCGAAAGGTTTTTATTCCAAAGGGTCTTAATTCCGAAAAACAAAGGTCATTAGTCCGATTGGTCGATGTTCCGAACGTTTTTTGTTCCGAAGGGTTTATATTCAGAAAAAGGTAAAGGGTCATTGGTTCGAAGGGTCATTTGTCGGAAGAGGAAATGTAGGTTGATGCCTCGGAGGGTTTTAGTCCGATAAAATACCAGAATTTTTCCTAGGAGAAAATTCACATCGATCCTTGTAGATCTAATTTCTAAAATATTAAGGTGCAACGAGAGATTTTAAGTCATTCCAAGTATTTTTTTTTGTGATATGTATAGTGATTTCATATTGATTAGACACTCAATAGATTCCCCATCTTTTATTTGGCTACAGAAACCTAAAAATTAAAACAAAAGGTGATTTGTATGTGCTTATATTTCAATAGAAAACATAGGCTGAATTTCGTATTTGCTCCTATACGAAATTAGAAATTTCACAATTTTTGTACCAAAGAAACAGTTTTCAGCTTAATCCTTTCAGATGGGGATATTTTTGATAAAGAGCTTTACACCAGTGTAAACATCAAAATTTTCATATTTTCGGGACACCTGATGTTGGATAAATATATCCTAGGAGAAATTCAGCCAAAAGGAGTGCTCTCATTGGCTGGGATTTCTCCTATGATAAATTAATTTCTGCTAGTAGAAATTCAACAAAAACAGAGCGCCTTATTTTTCTTTCCCCTCATTTTTTCTTTCACCTCATTTTTCTTTTTCTTTCACCTCATATTTTCTTTCATCTCATTTTTCTTTCTATCACCTCATTTTACTTTTTTCACCTTTTTTTACTTTCTTTCACCTCATTTTTCTAGTAGTTATTTTTATTTCTTTATTCTTTTTAATTTCCTAATCTTGTTCTGTATTCTTTGTACACAAGTTTGGTATATAAACAAAGGAAAAGACAAAATAATTATGATAAATTTTGCTGATGTTACTATACCTTTTAGTCATAGCCTATACATACTGCACACGAGACGAAATATATACTGAACTAAAGTGAAATTATATGACCAAAGACGAAATTGGTTTGTACATTCAGATGACGATCCACGGATACGACGAAATTAAATTGACTTTGACGAAATTGCATGAAATTAATATAAGGTTAATTTTATTGATCAAATGTTTAATATGATTGACCAAAGAAGAAATTGTTTTAAACAAATGCACATTTCTGTTTTCTTGGGACGAAAAATAACTTAACGAGATGTGAAATATAATGAAAAATGTTTTAAACTAACTGGGAAAACCTATATTTGTGGATAGGCCTACCACGTTAGAGTGCTTATCAGTGTTTTTTATTCAATATGCACATTCACAATTTCTGTAATAACTCACCATTATGTACGTATTATGTTTGAATTCAATTAATTTTTAAAAGATTTTTAAAGCATACTGTAATTTAGCGGTAATTTATTGGCAGAAGTGACGCCAGGATTTTCTTGTAAAATTTACAGTGTTTTCAAATACTTTTGACCCAAATTATTTTATTTATCACTTTTTGTGCAAATGATTTCCTCAAAATTTGGCCATTTTGATAACAATGGCCTTAATCTATACCCAATAATATATATAGGCCTAATATGATTTGAAAATACAGCAACCCAAACCATAGATAATATCCTTTCTTTCTGCATTTTGAGTAATGGAGAAAACTCATTGTTGTTTTATTTAAAGAAGGTTAATTTTTGCATTTTCTTGACAATAGAGGTATTTCGCAATTTGTTTGTCTGTTTTTATTTGTTTTATTTTTTGTACATATAATTGATATGGTGATAGATTTCAATAAAAAATAGTGAAAACGATTGAAGACTATTAAGAAACAAAAATAACTTTGCAACACTAGCTTGCGCGAATATAAATGCCTATTTATATAATAGCGTCTACGCGTCTGTTAGATAAAATATAAAAAGCAGGCCTGCATCAGGCTGCGTCTGCATGGCGATTTGCAAAATGGCTTTCTGCCTAACTATACAACACTTCACCGTTTCAATAATATGCCTAACTTTCTCTGGAATGGTCCGCGGAAATGTTAGGCATAACAAGCAGACCGTATACATCACCGTGTATATTATGGAATTATGTAAATATTTTATTTCAGTTTTTAATGAGTCACATTTTATTTCCAGTACAAAGTTTATGTCTTTATTGTTTGTTTTATGCTTCAGTATAAACTTAAACCAACATAAAGCGATTTTCAGTGAGCCCCAACAACCCGCCGTTTTCTTGTCGTGAAAACGTGCATGCCTTCAGAAAAATATATCTTTTTTTCTTCAATCGGATACAGTGTGTAATAATATCATAAGAAAAATATGATATTATACTATTCCGAAGACCACAGAAAGTGATTACATAATCACCATAGTGAGACATCAAACTGTTTTTCAGCCTATCTGGGCTTGTGCAAATAATAGGCCTACATACATTGCCTACCAACATCTCAAATTCGAGAAAACTGAGGGCGCTTCTTTCACAAGAATTAAGGAGATGAATATGAAGAGAGAAGAATGTGAAACACTGATAAATGTAATGAATGTAAAAGAATCATCAAATAACAAGTTCACTGCAAAAGCGGTGATTCGGATTTAAACACTTATTTGCACCACATTTCTAAACACTTTTTGTCTAAACATGTTTAATATCTAAATACCTTGTACCTAAACATGCTTAAAGTCTAAACATGTTTAGGTATTTGACACCAGTGTTTAGACATTTGATTCAAAGTGTTCATAAATTTGACGTGTTTAATACCAAACACTTCTTTGCACCACGTTTTAAAAACTACTTTGCGGTGTTGGCTATGATGAACAGTTTAAACGATCAATGATGACGACGACAATATCACTGACAACGATGTTGACGAATGACTTGGAGGGCCCTTTATTTTGCATTGTCGTGCATTGCAAAATATAGGGCCTACTAATGGCGAAGGAGCGGTAACCCACGGGAGTTTCCGTATAACCTGACCCATCTGACACACTTTTTTTCTGACACACCTATGAATTCGGAAACCTTAACGGAATAAACATGTGCTTTTAACGGAATAAACATGTGCTTTATTCCGTGAAGGTTTTTCCGAATTCATAAGTGTGTCAGAAAAAAGTTTGTCAGATGGGTCAGATTACGGAAACTCCCGTAACCCACGAGCTTTTTGGGGTTGGACGCTCCTTCTGGTGCAAATGGCAATAATGTTGCCCATTCTTAAATTTGACCATGCAATTAAAGGTGCAACGAGAGATTTCATATAACAGGTGTCCCTAAAAAATGTGAAAAATCTATTTTTTGCACTAATGTAAAGCTTTCTATCAGAAATGTCCCCATGTGAAAGGATTAAGCTGAAAAACATTTCTTTGGTACAAAAATTGTGCAATTTCTAATTTCGTATAGGAGCAAATACAAAATTCAGCCTATGTTTTATATTGAAATTAAGCGAATGAAAATCGCATTTTGTTTTCACTTTCAAGGCATTTCTGTAACCAAAGACAAGGTAAGAAATCTATTGGGGTCTTATCTATATGAAATCACTACATATGACATAATATATGGGTGCCCCAAAATCTCTCGTTGCACCTTTAATTGGCTGGTCAATCAATCAATTCATCCATACTGTGAAAAAATACTTTAAATTTTACAGGAAAATCCTGGCAATTCTGCCAACAAATTACCGTAAAAATTAGAGTATACTGTAAACATTTAATTCAATAAAAACATTTAAAAACATATATATTTGGTGAGGTATACAGAGATTGTGAATGTGTAGAGAATAAAAACAAGTATAGGCCTATCCAGGCCCGTAGCCAGGAATTTATGTGGGGGGTGCGGATTTGCCTGAAGCGGACCTTTTGCGTACCAACAAACCAATTTTCATCCAACATCAACAACCAACATCATCCAAGCGTTGAGAAAACAGTAAAATAACACCACCCATACGTAATGTAATGCATTAACGGCTACTTAGCTATATACCATGCACCACAACCCTTAAAACAACAAAATTTACGCAGGACGCAAACTTTAACTTGGCAAAACGGGCCGTCAACATATAAAAGCGGACCTTCAATATCATAAAGCGGACCTTTTTAATTTTTTTGGGGGGTGCGTCGCACCCCCCGCACCCCCCTGGCTACGGCCCTGGGCCTATCCACAAAAAATAGCCATTTTTTTAACGGTGCGTACACTGTAAAATTTACAGTTTGTTGTAAAATGTAACTACTACTAAACCAAAGTTTTAAATCCGGTTTTAACGGGGGTGGCCGGATTCACCTCACATTCGCAGCAACCGCCCTTGCTCCTTCCTTCCATTTCACCCGATTCAATGCATTCTCCACCCTCAACCCAACCCTCCTACTCTCCTCCTCCACTTGCTTCTTCCATGTCTTCTTTGGACGTCCCCTCCTCCTCAAACCTCCCACCTCGAACTCAAAAGCCCTTCTTAACACATGCTAGTTATCCTTCCTCAACACATGCCCATACCAACGTACACTATTCGCCTTCGCCAACCGGTCCATCGTCTCTTCCAAACCCAACATCTGCATCAAATCCTCAGTCTTCATCCTGTCCATCAACTTCACACCACACATCGCTCTCATCATTGCTCTCTCTCTCTCTGTCCTCCTCAGAATCCCCATCTCATTTTCGCTCATACACCACGTCTCACTCCCATACAACATCACTGATCTTACACAACTCTTATACACCATTCCTTTCATCTTCAAAGGATATCTTTTCCCTTGCAACAACTCCCCACATTCCCTAAACTTCACCCATCCATACCTCACTCTAGCTGTCACAGCCACCTCGCATCCACCACCCCCACTAACATTATCCCCTAGGTATGTGAACTCCTTCACTGACTCCACCTCATCACACAACTTTTCCTCCTGTTCCACCATCCCTCCAGCTGCCTTCTCACATCTTCTGCACACAAAATCTTTTGCCAAACTAGGGGTCACTCTTCATCTTTGTGTATCTCCCATGGATCTATCTCCCACATTTCTCACACCACACTGAATTTGCTTTTACTCTCTCCCCACAAACATGGGTCTACCTTACTCACTAACACCTCCCTCTCCACCCCACTCACCAGCACTTTGTCTTCCCAAGGTTTACCTTCAGACCCTTACTCTCAAAAGCCCTCTTCCATTTCCAAAACTTCTCCCTCAGTCCCTCCAATGTCTCGCTCATTAAGACCAAGTCATCGTGCATACAACTATCTCACACTCAACGAACACCCCTCCCTTGCAATCAATCACAATTGCAAAAATCAATGGCGAAAGTACAGAACCTTGATGCACACCCACCTTCACCTCAAACTCATCAGACAAATCAGACCCCACTCTAACTCTTGTTTTGGCTCCTTCATACAAACTCATCACTGCTCTAACCACTACTTCTGGTATCTCTCTCTTCCTCATCGCCCACTCCATCACTTTCCTCGGTACCCTATCAAATGCCTTCTCCAAGTCTTCAAAACACATATACAACTTCTTCCCTTTAGCTCGATATTCCTCTTGCAACCTCCTTAAGATAAACACTGCATCTATCGTTCCCTTCCCTGGCATAAACCCAAATTGCATCTCATCCACTTCCACTATCTTCCGAATCCTATTCTCTAGAACCCTCTCCACAATTTTCATTGTATGCTCCAACAACTTCATACCCCTATATGCACCACAACTCATTGCATCCCCTTTCCCTTTAAAAATTGGAACCACCACACTCACTGTCCACTCCTCCGGCATGCCTCCTCCATCTACACTCTCTTACATAACTAACGGTAAAATATACAGTGAATTGAATGAAAACCTGTAAAAGTTCTATTTTACGGGTTGTTGGCGGAATTGCTGTAAATTTACAATATTAATATTTGTTATCGACGAAATATAGGGCGGCAGAAATAGGATGAAGAGAGATGCAAACTCGAAGAACTGCACACTCCAGCCAAAGTTACATGCTTTGAAGGCGCATAATTTTCGTGATTCTAGCACCTTTTCTTTTATTTTTTCAGGCCTACTGATACCAATTACCAACATCCATCTTTGTGACGTCACAGTGACGTCATGGTCCTAGGAAGATCTTGAATTCCTCGATATTTGCTTCTCGAAAATGTTGAAATATCCGATTTTTAAATTTTTTTTTCAACCACAAAAAAAAAAACTTGCATTAATTTTACAATTAATCGAAGGAAATAGTTGTTCTGACCTATAACAACAAGGTCAATGTCTTAATTTTTTAACATCAGCAAAAAGAAAATCTCGTTAAGAACGTTTGCAATATAAGTTCCCTATTGCTATGCTTAGATATTAACATTTAATGTCCCTGTGGTCCATATTGGGTGACCCGAAAGTGAAGGAACCTTTCAGAATGTATCTTGGCAAAAGACAAATCACGTGGAGGCCGGTTTTGAGACACGTCTGTCTCTAATTACCACAAAGTCATGTCTCTATGCCAAAAAAATGAACTTGTTCCAAATGTCGTATCTCTAACACGTCCTCAAAACTGATGGTCATGTTGTTGTACAGACGTGTCTTTTGAAGCCAGTTTTGAATGGCAAGGGGAAGGACATGTCACTTCGGTCTCAAGTGTGTCATATTTGGTCTCTAATTTCTCAGTCGAAGGCACTTTTATGCGACATGTCTAAATATGGTAACAAGATATCCAATTGCAACAGTGAAGGGAACTTGAGAAATAGAGAGAGCGAGGGGGGGGGGGCGAAATAAGACTGGAGAATGGGTGGCGAGAGAGGAGAGAGACTTGATAAATCTCAATGATCCACATCTTCGTCCCCCGGCCGACGATTTCTGACCTTGGGAGCTTGCGACCTGATTTTGTAATAAAATTGGATTGATTCCAGCCAAATTTATTGGTCGAGAGCTATGAGTTGCAAAAATATTGGGCGAGACCCATTCGAGCCCAATATTTAAACTCTAGCGAGACCAATAAATTTGGAGCAAATCACCACATTTACATTATCATGCTAAGGATCCGATATTATCGCGTATCGGACACCTCAAAGCATGAAATGTCCTGAAAGTAAGGCTTAGGAACTGAAATTTTGAACAATTTGAAGGCCTGGAGAAAGTTTAGCTGCTTAGGCAATATTGTCCGCAAAGGGACCTTAGAATGAATATGGCATCAATTGGGGTCTTGACACTGCTGTGAGAGACGCTAATGGGGGGTCTTAAATGGCCGCACATATAATACCCGCACCGCTTCCCAATATCAGTGCCCCATACGGATAGTCCCCAATGACCTTTATCTTAAAAAGTGAAAGATTCTGGCATCATTTGAACCGTTATTATGTACCTAAATCCAATTGTATCTTTGCACACATTCACAATTTTGTATATTTTCCGGGAAAAACGGACAGCCATTACAGGATAAAAAAATGAATAAAACAGAATCGGATTTGGGGAGGGAATATAAGCTCTTCTCAAGGATTATACACTGCAAAAACAGTTGCTTAGGAAATTAAACCTTTTCTTAAACACTATTTTGCACCAGTTCTAAAACATTTTGAAATGTTTGTTTAATATCTAAACCCTAGATCCAAACATGTTTAAAATGTAAAGTGTTTAGGGATTGGACATAGGTGTTATACATTTGATGGCCATCTTTGAACCGTTAGGATTTGTAACTATTATAGTGTAATCCAATCGGTATTGCTCTGCACGAATTCACAATTTTGTATATTTTCCGGCTGAAAACGGCAGCCCATTACAGGAAACAATGTGAATAAAACAGATGGATTTTGGAATTAAGCTCTTCTCAAGGATATACACTGCAAAACACCCCAGTGCCTTATTTAGGAAAATGAAACATTTTCTAAACACATTTTGCACCACGTTTCTTAAACAGGTTGGAAAGGTCTGTTTAATTTCTTACCTTATATCTAAAACATGTTAAAATGTAATCTATTTAGGGATTTTGACATTAGGTTGTTTGTACATTGATGGCAAGTGTTTAGGAATAAACATGCCAATCTATAAACACTAATTTGCACCACGTTTCTAAACACTGTGTTGCAGTTGTACTGGCGTTATTGCGCTATTTCATATTGGAATGGACGTTTCGTGGCCGTTGAAATATTATCGGTATCCATACTTTAACGGTCCATGGCCGATCGCAATAGCCTCGTCCCCAGAAGTCCTAGTTTTACCGGAAGTGGCCAAAATGTTGGGTATCAGAAGAAAGCTACTATTTTTCTCATTTACCCTGTTGAAAATCTTAGGGAATAAAGGATGTTGAGTTTTGATGATATGAGTGAAAAATGTGACCTCCTTTTGAGTCGACCAAGATTAATTACCACGTACTCTTATGGGGCTTAAAAAATCATGTTTTTAGCTTTACATTCAAAACAGGCTTGAAATATCGGCGCGATGGATACTTTGCAGATGGGTTTGGGATGAAGGCCAATATATCAAGATTAAATTTCATACCACTTCATCGGCCATCCTCCTTAATTATTATAATTACAATTCCTTCTTATGTGACATAGAGAAGTCTTTTTCTGGTGTGCAATTTTGTTCCCTCAAAGAAAAAAAATACTGTACATTTTTTTAACAAATTACAGTTACAATTAACAGTAATGACAGTATTGGCTGTAATTTGGAAATACAGCAAAATATTGTAAATGTTATGTTCAATTTTTTCAGGGCCTACACTGCCAAAAATGACTGTGTAAATTTTACCAGAATCCTCTCATCCATTTCTGCCAACAAACCCCGGTTAAAATTACAATATACTCTAAAAATAATTAATTCAACCCACTTAAAAACTATATAGTTGGTTAGTTATTACAGCATTGTGAATGTGTGGAAAATGAACAAAAAAATACGACCGAACACCCGAAAAATTGGTAGGCCTATCAAACAAAATTTTATGTTCTATGCATGATACGTATTTTACAGTTTATGTAAAACATATTACATCAAACTGTAAATATACAGAACGTGAACGAAATATGTAAAAAAGTGTATTTTACCCGGGTTTTGTTGGCAGGAATGGATGACAGAATTTTTCTTAAAATTACAGTATTTTCTCTGTAAGTTTTAGTACTTATTCGTTATAATGAAAATTCATAATTAATAGTTAAACTACAATAATGTTGATACTCATTAGAATTCGAATATAAAAGCTCACTTTTAATTTAATCATCATAGTCCTGGAATATTGAACATAAAATTTACAGTATTTGCTGTAGTTCCCAAATTACAGTCAAATACTGTAAATTTTATTTGTACAGTTATTTGAACTTTTAAATTGCCTAATACTTTTTAGAGATATGTGATTAAGAGAAAAAGTGGACTTTATTCGAATTTGAATGAGCATCAACAATTCAATATTAATTTATATACACTAGTATGAATGTTTAATTAGTCTTAGTTACAAAATTACAGGAAAAATACTGTAAGTTTAAGGGTTAAATCCTGGCAGCAATTCTGCCCTTCAAACCCCCGGCCCGTAAAAAAATTCCAGCTTTTAAGGTTCTACTTCAAATTTCCATCAATATCCTTTACAGTTAGAATGCAAGATATTTTACAACAAACTGTAAAGTTACGAGTATATGCACTGTACAAATTTGGTGACATTTGGAATAGGCCTACTCTAAAGTTATGGTTGAACAAAAACCCATGGGGGTGGTTGTATTTTAAACATTTCCTTTGAATCAATAGGGGACCCGCACAACTTATGTTAGTTTACACCATTTTGGGGTTAAATTAAGGACCATGGTTAGGTTATATTAACACCATTGAAGTGTTACAATATATGATTATGCAGGTTGGGTGTAATTTTAAACCACATTCGGCTGTTAATTATTTTTTTAAACACCCCGGGCCAAATTGACACCACTGGTGTTAATCAGACCCGCCTGGAATCAATAGGGACCGCAACCTCTTTAAGTAACATAACTTGGTGTTTGTAAAATTTTGTTTGTAAATCTGACATTTAAGTAGAAACAATGTTTTGTTGTTGTGGTTTGTTGTTTGTGTAACTGTTACATTAACGTTTCATAAGCAGCTCCACAAAACTACATACTTAAAAATTGTTATGTGCAGCAACACCGAGCGGTGTAATAACAAATTTCAACACCAGAACCAAAACCGAGAAACTGACGGCCGACTTGGTTGTTGCTATTACCATAGAATACTGTGTGAACTTAATAAAGTACATAGTGGATATCTCTCGCAATGTACCTGGCTTATAATACATTATTTATACACAATAGCAATATAAACAAGGAACTCCGGAAAGGCAATGAAGTATCGGTTTCTGATGGTTTGATGGATATGAAACAATGCATGGAATTTTTGGGACAAACAACTTCAAAGTGGATAAATTAACAGTAACTGTCAGAATAATTCGATTAATGATGTTTTAGTTTATTTTTTTATTTAATTGTATTTTATTCTATCTTAATCATTTAACTGTTTAATTGGTGTGTGTATGTTTTTAATATTGCTAAATGCCCCATCGTCGACGTGACGACGATGATGAAGACGACGACGACGACGATGACGGACGATGATGACATGATGATGGTGATTGATGATGATTGATGGTGATGGTGATGATGATGATGATGATGATGATGATTATGATTCTTATTATGATATTAATATTATTATTATTATATGTGGATGTGGTGATGATGCTGAGGAGGATCAGGAGGAGGAGGATTCACTGTAAAAATTATAGCGTAATTTACATGTGGAAAATACTTGTATAAAAACTTTACGTTTGATAATATACGTTACCAAAAAAATGTAGATTTTACAGTATAGTGCGCCTTGGTAAATAAAGTTGAATGAAATAGTGGTTTTGAGGCGGCGTTTTCTTCAGTGTTTGGTTTTAATCTCTATACATTAACAATATCTGTAAAAACAAACAAAATACAAACATGCAAATGCATCGATTTTAAGTGCGGTGACTTCATTTGACAGTATTCTGTAATTATGCAGTACTTGTTGGCAAATGGGTTGCCAGTAAAATACCTGTAAAATTTTAGAATATATTAAAGTGTATGTTATTATATTATGATTTGTTGTGATTGTAACTTGATTGACCAATACTTCCAGAATCATTAGTTGTAATAATATCTAATTTGCGGAGACCGGGGATTTTAGGAGATGGAAACGTTGCATCGAGCGGTGTTTGTCAGCCGGTTCATGTGCCGATGGCCATTTGCATCGTGACAGCGACAAAACTCGATATTCTATTTGAAGGCTTTTTTTAGGCAACCTGACCCAAGATTAGAACTGAAGTACGATCAAGATATGCCCTCTTAGAAACAATTGTCCGTATCACGGTAGCACCTTAAGGTTCTAATGAACCTCAAACGATATGTAAATAGGCCTTATAGAAACAATCCCGGCTTCCAATATGTCGATTGAAAAGAGTTTAATCTTTTGAGTTCTAAAAAAAAATCTTTCGGTTCAACTATAAAAACTTTTGTGAGCGGCTTTGAGAGTTTATATTCTTATTATTATTATTATTCTTATTATTAAGGGTTCCGAAAGTTTAACCTGTCGTCTAACCAGCTATTTTTTAACAAACGGGGGAGGGGTGCAACCCCCAGATATTTTACATACCGAACCCCCCTATGAACTTAATTGGGAATGGACACAGATTAGGGTCTCGTCTAATACCAAAATAAGAACCCGCATTCCCAGCACCTTGTTTCCTTGATATCATAAAAATTTGGTTGAAATTGAAATCCAATTTTGTGAACAAGCGTATAGGAAAATTTGAAATTTAGCTAAAAAATCGCACAAACCATTAACGGATTTTGTTTGCCAATAAGGAAGAAAACACAAATTAACTTAAAATGAAGTTAGTTGTAATAGACTCAAAAACATGAACACTTTTAATGGATAAGAGCAATTTTGGGCCATTTTGGGTCGACGACAACCATATCTGTATTACATTTTACATTATTAATAACATTGAGTCCAAAAAACCTCACAAAAAATACATCCTCCCACTTTCGTTAGATTGGGTATTTTGTCATGGGGGAAATAAAGTTCGGTCACCTTCTGATGGGTTCACACAGTGACCGAGTTATTTGCCCCCCCATGACAAAATACCAATCAAGATAAAGTGAATACACTCATTTTGGTTAATTTGGACTCAAGGTTATTAATAATGTAAAAAATCATAACAGATTGGTTACGTTGACAAACAACCATTGGGTGAAAGTAAAAATTTACCGGTTTTAGGTCACAAACGTGAACGAAGAAATGGCCCTTTTTGGTTGTGTGTACCAGTTACACAGGAAAGTATAGGGAGGTTTCACAGGTGGTAACAAGGAGAGCCCTTATGGTTCCGCCCCGAAACGGAACCATAGTCCGGACTCCCTAGATGACACGGAATAAGCGTGATGTGGAGAGGAAACTAATGTTGCGTGAAGAGCCAACTGAATCGATTGCCGATTGTCTAGTACCGTTGTATATTGTGGAATATGGACTGGCGGCTACAAAACTCAAACCTGGTCAAACTCCCCATAGTGGCGCGTTTGGACTGCAAAATTGTAGACAACCCCTCCCCTCGGCACACAAAACGCAACCACTTTCTATTCGAAAGTAGTAATAATTTAAAACATTATGGTTTGGCGTCAAAAACTTTGGTGGCAGGGGTGTTTTTTGGGTCAAAAAATCAACGTTTTTGAGCTAAAAACTTTTGTTTTAAGAATATCAGATTTATTAATTTTTTAGCAAAACAAATTTTACTCATCATGCAATACTATCAACTCTGACATTTATATTATAGATTTTGTTTTAGACAAATATAAAGGGTCTTGAATTTTTAGCCCAAAAAATCACCTTTCCTAAAAAAAGCATTCCTTTTTATCACGTTTCACCACAACGAGTATTACCTGAACCCTTTATGCCAACGTATAAAAAAACCTATATCATAAACAAAAAGGATACCATAAAAATAAGATGTAATATTTACCTTAAAAATAAAAAATAATAATAAATTCGCTTAACTTTGCAGCCCAAATTTCATTTTCGGCATAGAAATAATCCCTGCCACCAAAATATTTTCAGCCACAAACATCATTTTCTTAAATCGTATCTATTTATCCTTCACATAAAGGTGGTTGAGGTTGTTGTTCGGTGGGGAGGGGTTAACTCGAAAACTAAGAGCACTTTCAGGCTCGGCCGCTGCGCTACCAGTAATAAGGTTCGTTCGCTAGTCATTTATTCATTTACCATAAAAAAAAGGTCGCGATATTGCAAAAGGTCGCTATAGTTACAAATGAAAAAGGGGTTCTCTAGTTATAAATAAAATGGTTACGCTAATCATATTAAATGTAACCCTAACCCTATAAACCAACCCAGCACCCTTATCCTAAAACCTACCCTAAACCCTAACCTTTATGACTAGCGAACCTCTAGGCTTTTTCTGATGATGACTACAACGAACCTTATGACTGGCGCAACCGTTATGACTAGGAGCTACAAGGGAGAGGACCGCGCGGTGAAAAAAAAAAAAAAAAAAAATAAATAAAATAAAAGAAATAAAGGACCCCACCCCCCCCCCCACCCCCCACCCCACCACACGACAACTTTGGCGGTTTTCCTAACCTATCTCACACAATTAAAAAGGCACAAAAACTGGGGTGTGTTCTTGGAATTACACCTATGAAGTATTCAATCAGCAAAGAAAAAAAAACAGAGAAAATACAGCTATCAACTCTTGAAAAGTTGTCGGAAAGCCTGCACTTGCTTGTTAATTGTTATGTTTTTGTTTTTGTTTGTTTGTTCGATTCCAAGTTATATGGGCCAAGATGAATAGGACCTATCAAGCAGTATACCAGTTTTGTTGAAGTCTCTCCACATTTTATTTAGCAATGTTAGTTTCGCCACTTTTCAGAAATCAAGGATTTGGTGAGAATTGAGGTCTGGAGAAATGCGACCACAAAATGTTAATCTGATTTTGCTCTAAAAGGACGATTTGCTAAAATGGTTAACAAAATTCTTTGAGAACGATCAGCATGGTTATCATGTCAGTTTTTAATTGCTTGCCATTCCGGTTATAATTATCACTGCAAAACTGGGGCGTGAATATTACACATGGGTATAATTTTAAAACACTCCTGGAATCCCGAACACAAAGAAAAATGTCATGTAAAAAGTTACACCAGCTATGTAAAAATAGAACTCTATAAATAATGAAAGTAACATTTAAAATTTTACTTAAATTAAGTAAATTTACCTGTAAATAAGAAAATTTTACATAATTAAGATAGAGTTCTATTTTACATAGTTAATGTATTTTTTGTTCCCGTTGTAGGGGCCCACAACCAACAAGTGTTAGATTTATACCAGTGCGGTTGTTAATACCACCATTGTAGGTGTGGGGATATATAACACAACACATGGCACTGCTTGATGTTAATTTTACACTACTTCTGTTCTTGTGTTAATTATTATGTTAACACTTCGGTGCCAATTCACACGACTGATTGTTAATTTATCACCTCCTGGAATTCAATACGGGTCCGCACCCTCTGGTTGTTAATTAACACCGAACTTTGGTGTAAAATTTATAGTTAACGTCTGCAATTTTAGTAGAAAATGTTTGATTTTGTTATGTTTGCTTCTATATTGTAAAACTGCTTACTCTAAAATTTTATAGAAGAGTCACCCCAAAATTCATGAATTAAAATTGTGCAACAACATCTGAACGTGTTAAACCCAAATTTAAACACCAAAACTAAGCCGACAAGCTCGACACCCACTTGTTTTAAATGTTAACAAACACAGATTTTGACAGTGTAGTTGACTTTAATGGAAAGTGTACAGTCAAGCCATTTATTCCTGTTATTTGTTTTAAACATGGTTATTTTTTCAGTGATACTAGCTCGTTAAAAAAGTATTTTGGTTGTTTAACGATAATATTTGCCAATTAAACAGAATATTCCGATTTGTTGGGTACTAAAAAGTACTCAAAAAAACAACAACAAAAGTTTAAAAAAAACGTCCCATTTATTTTTTGTTATTATTGATAAGTGTTGGGGAGGAGGCGGAAGTGCGGCAAGCGTTGGATCGCTAGGGTATTCACCCCCCCCCCCCACCAACACCACCAAAATTATTGGAAGGGCCCATTCCCAAGCCCACGCTTCCTAAACCTATATGTACCTCCCATGTCGAGCTGGGGAAACAAAATTGCTTTTTTCTTTTCTTTTTTAAATATTAAAACAAACAAACCAAGTCTATGCGTCATTTGTTAGAATTTGAAAAATGGGTTGAATGTGATTCTAAAATCTCATAGCAGACTTCTAATTTAAAATATCTTGTATTTTCTGGAAACAAAGTATACACTGCAAAAACGGGAGTGTAACTTCAACACCATGGGGTTAATTTTAACTCCCTCTGAATCAATAGGGGACGCACCCACTTGGTGTCAGTTTATAGTGTTATATTAAGACAAATGTTAGTGTTAGATGTTACTGCTTGTGTAATTTTACACCACAGTGGGTTGTATTATTGTTTAAACACTACTTGGTGCGAAAATGGACACTACGGTGTTATTAATACTCTCTAATGGAAATCAATACGGGACCACACTCGCTGTTGTTTAATAACATCAAACTTGTTGTTAACATTTATATTTGTACGTATGATATTTTCAGGAGGAAATGTTTGATTTTGCTATTTTTTGCTTACTATTGTAACTGCTTGCTCTAACAAATAAAAAAGAGGATAACCAAATGCCCTAATTAAAATATCAACAACACCGCGAGCGGTGTTACTTGTAAATTTCACTGCACCAGAAACTAACGTCACCAAGCTTGACATCGGACCGACTTGGTGTTGAAATTTAACACCTCAGTTTTGACAGTGTAGGCCCTATAAGAATCATGCGGAGAAATGGGTGGGGGAGATCTAAGCAATTGACGGCGAAAGAGAAAAAACCCGAAAAAAACACACTTACAAAAAAATTGCAACTTGAGTATTATCATTTTAACTCAAGTCATTACTACTATTTTTGACAATATAATATTGTCTTGCGACAGGATATTAGTCGTGAGGCTAATTCTTATGAGGACTCTCGAAAATACTGGCATTGCAGAAACCACGTAAAAGTGTAGTGGTACGATAAGAAATAAAAATTTAAGATTTACTAATGTATTATTCTACAATGAACTAAACAGAGACAAAAATTATCGTACAACATGCACAAAAGTTCCTAATAATAAATAAAATTTTACTTAATTTAGGAAAAATATTAATCAGGTAAAAAGTGGTAATTATTGTGCAGTTATATGCTTACGAAATTTCTGTGTGTAAACATTATATGAAATATAGCACTTGTTCCGGGCATATCGCTGTTCTTAATGAATAAGGGAGGCGGGGGGAACCTCAAAAATGCCTTGGTACTTACATGTTAAGACCTGAAATAACACAAGAAATTAAAAGCAAGGCAGTCCCTAAATATTTGAAAAAATTAAAATATTTGCAAAACAAATTGAGCCTGCCATTGTTGATGGAGGAGGATATAGGGATGAGGGGGAAAATTTACCAATTTACACGACTTTACTGTTTTTGCTGCCTCAGAAATTAACTTTGGCCAGCCAGGGATAATCCTCATTATGCAGTCTCCCCAACATTGACGTAAAAACAGGTTTGGTTTTATTCTCTTATTTGTTATTCTAAATATGCATTCCATGTGAATAAACATTTTATACCGTATTTGTCATTGGTAATTACAACATCATGCGAATAACATACGTATAACCCAGCAAATTCCTTCCAGAGGGAGGATGAGTGGATAGCTTCAATGGTAATTAGCGCGCCGCGGGCACAAGAAGTTGTCTAGAAAGTTGCTTGTAATGGGTCGGGGAGGGAGGGGGGGGTTCCGGTGACCCACCATTTAGGACCATTTCAGTTCAGGTAGAGACCTAATTTAGGTCCAAGCCACATTCTACACAATTTTTTCGAAAACATTCAAAAAAGAGCAGGAAAATCGTGGCTTATTTTCCGAAAATTTAGGAAAACGTAGTTCCGGAGACCTCATTTTTTGGCTCTCAAATCAGCTCCGGAGCCTCAATTTTGACAATCCGGGCGGAACATACATACCCAAAAATAAAGGCTAGATTAACCTCTGCGGTGGTAACTCTCTAAATGTAAAATGAGGTGAAAAAAATGACTGTGGAAATTCACTCGAAAAAGAGTGTAACCACTCAAAAAATAGTTGCATGTGTTGGTAATCCATCCAAAAAGAGAGACATCGCTGAACTTTCACTCCAAAAAGAGGGAGAGTGAACATCACTCTAAAAGGTGTTGTCCTCATTTAAAATCTTTAAAGAGTGGACATTCACTCCTTGAAATGCAATTACTCCTTTTTGAGTAATTTAAACGAGTAAAAATAGTGAATGTGCACTCAAAAGGAGTGACGTTCACGTCAAACGAAGTGAATGAAAGAGTTTAAATGAAGGACAACACATTTTAGGATGGTGTTCACACTCCCTCTTTTTTCAACTCTTTTGGAGTGAACCAGTTCCGGGTGATTCTCCTCTCTTTTGGACAGTGGAGAAACCCCAACACAAAGTCATGCAACTAATTTTGAGTGTTTACCACTCGGTTTTCTGATGTGAATTAGATTATCGTTTCTTTTCAATCGTTTTACATTTGGAGAGAATGTTGTTCAACTAGGACCGGATCGGGACCGATTGTCAAGCGATTTAATCGAAATAAAGTCAAAATGTGATCTTTTGAATCCAGAAAGCCTTAAAAAACAAAAAAAAACAAACAAAAAATTATGTTACATCTCATGCATATATTCCCAACCACATAGCAAGGTATGTTTATTCTTTGCTCAGTATGAATCTCCCCAAAATTGAAGACCAAATTGTTGTTGTTACTCTAACTTCTTAATCAATACATCAGTATGAAAAACATTTGTTCTATGTCCATCTCCTTATGAAATGTGAAATGACAAAACTAACACTATTTACTTAAAATATAAGTAACAATTACTTCAGAGGGAGGATTGATGGAATAGCTTCAAAGCTGGCACAAAAAGTTTGTCCAGAACAGTGCTGTAAAATTTAATAAACCAAAAACTGTGTTTCTCTGTATGTTAGACTGTAGTTACCCTAATATTTAGGAAAACCACCCTTTATTTTCCACTTTGCAACGTACCATGTGAAAAGACACATAAAAACAAAGATTGATCAGTTAAGCGAATATTTTCCGAATAATTTTTTGCCCCAACCAATTTCCTCATGCATTGTATACACACACACTACAGGGGAATTTCTCTGTGACGATTAAGACGAGACAACAAAAACTGCAGGCAAAATTATTCCCAATTTCACAGTTCTCTGAGTTTACTCTTGGACAGGATATGTCCACACTGATATGCAATTGATAAAGATTAAAAACCCCCGAGCGTCCTGCAATGGGAGATCCCCAAACCAAGCCATAGCATTGCTGTAGTATTCGAGCGAGAGCCTAGCTTTGCATTATCAATTCGCATTAGTTCTCCAACTCGCAGCTGGCATATCTGCTGTATGCACACAACATTAAAGCAGGTCTCTTATTTGACCTTCGCTCCCTACTTTGCATTACAATTTTGCCAGGTTTATTTTCGCAACGGGAGCAGATATGCTGAATATGAAAATTTGCTGGGCGAGCACTCTGCTGCACGATATGTTTTATAATATTTTTTCTATTTTTATTTTGGGTTAGAAAGTTTGATGATTTTTTTTGAGTCGTGAGTGGTGGAGATGCCTCGCCCGTGGAATTGCCCGGGAAAATGAAAATCACACTTCAAATCAGGTGGGAAAACGTGCTTCCGGAGTGGTTGAGCCGACTTGCAAAACAAAAGGGCACAAATAGAAAAAGCTCGTTGCTGAGTCACGTCATTTACGCCTTGTAATATGATAGCTGAGCGGCAGTGTTCGTACTCCCACAGTTTGCTGGTCCAATGTACCTTTTACATTTATAATGTTCCAATCAATATGTGCACCAAAGTAGTTCGAAACACGACTGAAAGAATATCAGATAAGTTAAAGGCAAATAATTGGGGTAGGAAGATGTTACATGCCCACGAAGATCGCGAAATCTAAACATTATTTGTTCAAAACAGAGGGATGGTAGACGGAACAGCTAATCGAAAGCAGGATGAAAAGAATGCGAGTGAGACTGTCTACCGCCGTGGTATGCAAGTGTCCTACCGAGGCACGAGGAATTAGTTCTCAAATAAATGAAGAATAGGCTCCTGCGCGAACATACACCGGGAGAGGAGACTTGGCAACTTCGGAAACTTGACAAAAAAGTATAAAACAATTGAAAAAATGGGGGGATGTCTATCGGGGTGACACAGTGGAGGCCCTTGGCGTAAGGATTTCTGCTGTGAATTTCTCTACTGTCGCCTATTGCTTTTAGTGCGCCATAGTATAGAATTGTGTGTGATACGGACTTCCCGATGGCACAGTAAAAGATTCTATGTTATCCTCAAAATCGCTCCTCTAAACACGTGTGTTGGATAGGAGAAGAGCCTCACCAGCTATCTATGCTCAAGGCTGGAAGTGGACTCAACGTGCAGCTGCCCCTTGGAGGGCAGAAATAAGGGGGTGATTTGCTGCAAAGAATGGCAACACAAGTCGCTGGAAATGTCAATGCAGACCACGAAATTAGCTCTCAACAGAGGAAACAACCAAAAAGCTACTAACAGATTCGCCCAAAACACAATGGAACATGCTGATGGTAACTTTAGACACAACAATAGCAGTGGAGAGGGGGTAAGCGGACCCCCTGACGGAGCAGTAAATAACGTGTTAGGATCACCGGGACAGCCGCCGGGAGGTGGTGGGTCTGATATAGGGACAAAGGCAGCGGCTGTGGCAGGCATGAATGCCAACATGAACCAAGATGGAGGACAACAACAAAGTCAAACTGGTGGTATGACTACTACACAACAACCAGGTTCAAATCCCAACATGGATCCTTTTTCTTCCGGTGGTGGTGGCATGCAACCTAACAACAACATGCCCAATCAACTCATGGACAACCCTGGTGGTAAACCAGGTTCAAATATGGGTGGTACAGAAGGATATAATGGTGGATATTACAGTAATCGAGGCGGCAATTACGGTATGGTAGGCCAACATGGCGGCCACGGCCAAGCAGGAAACGTACCACCAAGCTCGAGTATGAACATGAATATGGGTCCAAATCAGGGCCAAAATATGCCCAATACAATGAATAACTCTTACAGTCAATTTGATGGACATATGGGTCCGAGACCAGGCTATCCATCAATGAGTATGGGCTCTAGAACTGGTCCAAATATGCCACCCAATTATGGTTCACACCAGAGACCTTACGGCGAAAATCGTATTGCAAATTCGGCACCGACGCTTTCCCAGCTTTTACAAGGACAAAAACAAAGTCCCAGTTATTCCAGTAACTATTCCAATCAAGGGGACAGTCTAGGGAAGGGAAATGATGGACCAGGGGGCATGGGAATGATGGGGAATCCTGGGGGTTACCCTTCACAGTGGGGACAAAGCAGAGGTGGCATGCCTTCTTCGATGGCTCATGGAATGGGTCCAGGTGGAGGTTATCCTTTGAGAAATCAGGTGAGGAAAAGTTGTAATATTTTTTCAATGTCATGATAGAGAAAATTTGTTGTTTGTTTATATTCTTCATGTTCAGTAAACTTAGTGAATGTTGTGTATTTTTCTTGGGTTAAGAAAATTTTATGAAGTTGATCAAGAACAAAGGCAATTTCAAAAGTTTTTTGCATTTTAAAACTACTAATGAAAACTGATATTCTGCTCTACTAAAAACCAAATCACAAAACTTGCTCATTTATATTTCAAATGCCTGCCGAATTCAACAACTGTCACAGTTGTCATGGAATGTGGACACTGTCATGTTTTGAATTTGGAGGCAAAATTAGTGGGCTGCTGACGCAGCTGGGCACTCTGTTATATGAGCCTATCGTGATTGGTTGGAAGTGGGGCAAGAGTGCTAGGCCATTCATTAATTCCAAGTCAGCCGGGAAAAGTTCACCCGCCCCCAGAGACCCAGATCATTGATTGTCAGGATTGTCATGCCAACGGTGTGACTTACTAATGATATCATAATCTGGAGCAACAACAGCAGTAGCAGTCAATGACATGTGTTGCATAAATTCATGTTGGGCAATTAATTCCATCTGCTGTGGGGATTCCCTTTCTAATTGAGTTGTGGCCATCTTGTCATACTTACGCTTGTCAATGTGACAACCTGGCAGTCCATTGAACATTGTTCATGGTCATTAATGTGTTCAGTAAAGTCTTTAACATTCAGTATATTGTTGTAACTGAAATGGGATTTTTTTTTTTTTTTTTTTTTGCTTGCAGGGTGGGCATATTTTTTTTTCAGTCCCTTACATTAAGATAATTAAGAATTGCCCCACCCCAGACTACTTATACTAAAATAAGGCTGTCCCGCCTTTTGAAGTTGAAATGTTTTTAGAGAGCTTAGGGGGGCCGGTATTAGTGCATGGCTGTTGCAAAGGTGGCTGGAACCACTACAGGGTGAATAAAATTATTGCCGCAGGATACCCACACCTCCTGTAAGCGCAACAAGCCACGCGGAGGGTCGGCGCATTCTTCGACAAGTACGCAGCGCAAAGCGGGGGGCGAGGTGAGGGCCGGGGGCCACACATCCCCGCTCGCGGGTGTTCTTCGTCCAACAAAGGATTACTCAGATAGATTGCTTTTCTACGTGGTCGTGTAAAACTTGTTTACAGATGTTCAAAGCAAGGTACATCATGTCTCCACTCGCAGAGATGCCAATATTCCGATTTGAATCGGAAAGTCCGATGTTTTTTACATTTCTGGAATTAGAAATCCGATTTTTGCATAGTTTTCAGATTTTTTTCCGTTTTCCGATTTTTATTCTAATTGTTTGGTCGTATATTGAGATTTTTAACCGGACTGCTTGTTTTATTTTAATCTGATCTCTCAGACTCGGATGCACTCAAAAGTAAACATCGAACATCGGTATTGTTGATGACGGTCTCGTAGACATCTAAGGTCAGAACTACCTTTCAAACTCAAATAAATGAGCCTGTGCACAATGATCTAAATTATCTAATAAACATTTTAAAATGATCTTTTACTTGATTTGGTTCAAGAATTTGTATTCCAAAACAACTTTACAGAACTGATGCCTCATATTAGATTACATGTATAATTATGTCCTCAAATGTCCACATTGTCACCAAAGGAAGCGTTGCAGTTCAACGAGTATGTCCTCACAGCGAAGACTCCAAATGAACAGCGCACAAGTTCATCCAAAACTCCTCATGTATTAGTTCCTCCAATGGAATCCTGCTCATTCCTGAATGTAATCTTTCCGCAGTTCAAGATGACTGGGCTTTCCCTCGACGAGCATGGTCCACAATATAAAATCCAGTAATAGACCACCATCATCTGTCGCTATGTCCTCCATATAGGCCCACAATGGGAATCCCTTTTTTGATTCCAAAACTAAGCTCTTTTGGGCTTAAAGACGACAGCAGACCATTTAGCTATCAAGCTCCGGCGGCATCCAAATATTAAATCCTGGCACTAAATGTAGAACTCAAATCTAAAACCATTATTGGTAGGAAAACTAGAGCTATAAATTATACTACTGTTAGCGCCAGAGCTCTATTCAGCTCCCTTATTCATTGCTGGCGGCGAGACTTATCTCAAACTCTCCTATATATACTGACTTCATTCATACACAAATCCCGCTAAAATAGACATTAAATGAACAATCATTCTTATGCATAAACATGACCTTGCACATCAAATCAGATTTCACAGATCTAAATTACATCATGTTCAAATTAGATAACTTTGTGGGGGAATTCCGAGGTTCTGCACTCTTTGATCTCAAAACATAACAATTGCTAAGTTTACATTTGGGGAATTCCACACTTCCCCTTATTGTGCAATCCTAACAGTCTCAGTTTGCAAAAAACAACTCTAGGGAATTTCCCTTTTCTCTCTTTTATAGTAAAAAAATACTCCTCCCGTGAGAAATCTTTTCTCAAATCAAATTGAAAAAACTAGTTGTTAACAGTTTAATCATAAAATGGAGGCCATATAACATCCTCCCCCTTAAAAAGCAATTGAATGAAATGAAAATTTTCCAATCTTGGCTTTATCTTTAACCATTTTGTGTTAATTTTACATACAGTTTACACGTTGTACATTTTACACTTTATAATGTTTTCTCGCATTGCTGCCTTCAGTCCGATATTACAGCATTGTAATCTAAATTCTGAACCAAATTAGGCCCTCTGGACAAGCATCTCCAAGCCATTATCTTTCCTTTTGATATGTCTTATGTCCAAATGTATTCTTGTAAGTTAAACTCCACCTGAATCAGTCCTGATTCTTTTTTCATCTTAGTGGATGAAGTCCCGTATTTGTGATCCTGTACACTAGAACTGGGTGCACTGTGTACTCAAGTACAACTTCAAATTTTCAATGAACAGTAGAATGCAAAGACATTCTTTCGCAATTGTTGAGTAGCTTTTCTGATGTGTGTCAACTTCGGTGAGAAATACCATACAGGATGATCTACATCATTTTCATCTGCTTGCATGAGAACTTCACCACAGCCTACATCACCGGCATCAACTGCCAACATGAATTGTTCTGAAAGTCTGGCCATCAAACTGGCGCATTCATCAAAATAGATTTGCATTTTCTCAACGCTTTTTAGGCATTGCTTACCAGACAAATTTTGCGTTTTCTTCAGAAGGTGGTCAGCGGACATGCAATTTTCTGATAATTTGGACATATTTTCTGTAATCCCGACCATACCTAGAGAAATCTCATAATTCTTTTGCACTTTGGCCCCCATACGTGTGGTGAAATTATTCATTGCTTCAACTTTTGCAGTGATTGGCCTAAGTTGCCATTGTCCGACAACTCCCAATACTGTTGACATTTGCATGCAAAAGTCACTGTCAACCATATTCACAGTTTAACTGCCTGAGATATTTCTCAAATACGGATGAGCTGTCTCATGTGTTTCGCTTTCCACGGTTTCAACTGTACACAAGGAGATCATGCACCTATGCTTCACAAATTTCTATGTCTGCACCTACTCTGTTCACTAGTCTCTGAAATGTTTCGGTTGCAGAATTTTTTGAGACCAAATCCATTCTTTTGTATTGGGTATAGGCCCATCGGGCGTACAAAAGGCTGAATTTCTTTGGCACGGTCAGTGAAAAGGGGAACTTGCCAATACCCCTTAACAAATCAAATTTGCTAACAAATTTGGCATTTCCAACGCTATCTAGGCGGTAAACATCATCAAATCGTGGATTGGATATGAGTTCGTTTGTTGGACTACTGTTGACTTTTCGAAATCTGTGACAAAACGATGACCCATCAGTTTGGGAACCAGAATGCATGGGGAGCACCATTCACTATTGCTTTGCTTCTACTAGTGCCATTGCTAACTGTATTCACCTCATTCCTATAATTTGCCACTTGAGTGGAGTCACCCTATAAGGATGTTGCTTTAACACAGGCTCGAGTCCCCCGACCGTCTAGGTCAGGGGTTATACAGTGTTCTCACTAGTACATCGGAAATATGTTCCCCCACTCATGAATTAACTCTTTCAATTCACCTTGTGACCTTGTGGGAGGTGACCTAATTTTCTTGTCTAAATTGACAAGAATGTTCCGAATTTGGTAATGTGACACCATACTCAATTTTCTGTGTTTACAGTGCTGTTTTAGTTCAAATTCTAACTCTGTGATGTCACCAGTTGTACACCATCACTATCTCTAGATGACATTACACCTGCAGGCTTTATGTCATCATCGCTTTCATTATACGCTTTGAGCATCTTTATGTGACATAATTGTAGACTTTTTTTACGTCTACCTGGTGTTTGATCACATAGTCAAGTGTCCCACTTTGTTCTCAATCTCAATGGTCCCGACTACTTGGCTGCAAAGGTCTCCCGTGTATTGGGAAAAAGTGCCGAAACCTTTATCACTGCTGATACTCTTTCCTAGCAATCCTTTCATACCATGTTTTCATTTTTTTTTGCCTGACTCGGTTTGAGATTTTGTTTGGCATTTCTGCTCTTTGGAGCCTTCTGAAATGAGACACATAGTCTAACAATTCACATCCAGGATTTTCACACAACCACTTTTTCTTTCAGTAGTTTCAATGGTCCCCTAACTTTGTGAACAAACCCCAACTCAAGACTAAATCCAATGACTCTTGTACAGCCACACTGGTAGCAAATACAGGAGATGAACTCGCTCATCCCAATCCCTCTCACATTCAAAACAATAGGGTTCTGATCATTGTTTTCAATGTTGGGTGTACCTTTCTAGGGCCCCCTGGATTCTGGGTGGTATGCTTTAGAACTGTACTGGGATGCCTTCCCAACGCCATCACTTGATGGAATAAACCTGACATGAGATTTGATCCTTGATCAACCTGAATTGAATTTTTTGAAGGCCGCTAGGTGAAACTTTTGTTAGAGCTTGCACGATACTGTGCCCTAATAGTTCGCAGGTACGCCTTCAGGGAATCTTGGTGGAAGCACACAGGATGGGCAGTAATACTGAGTTCTGACCTTGGTCTTTGGAATGGCCCTACACAATCTATTAACACCTACTAAATGGCTCATCAATGCTGGATATTGGGTTGCAGGGATCAGTAGGAATTTGCTGATTGGCGTGCCCACCATTTGACATTGTCCAGAGTCTTACGTAACTCAGACACAATCTTTTCTGAAGTGTAGGGGGCCACCAAAAATTGATCCTAATTCCTGTCTGTGTTTTTCTCCCACACCTAGTGTCCTGCATGGACTACGTGGCTATGCCTATCAATTTCCCCATGGTATACCTTTGGCAACTACATTTGATGCACACCTTCCATTTCCTCATCTACAAGTGGGCATGTGGCCTCCATTTTTCTCATGAGGACACCATTTTGGGGCTTGTAGAAACATACAGGAATTTGCTGCGGCTTTCTGTTGCCTACAATTCCTCTCACCTAATGTCCTAAGTGCTGGGTCCGTTGTTGCTCATTTACCAGCTGGTCATGGCTTAAAGGGTCGCCTTTACAGTTCCTACCTCTATCATGCTCAGCGGCTGGATTTTTCATTGTTTTACCCGCTTTTCACTTTTGTGCTCAGGGGCTTGATGTTCACTACCAGGGAATTTTAGTCTCCCTGAAGAGGGAAGATGGCCTCCAAATTCCTCCAGTTGCAGAGAAAAGGTATCCTCTAAATGGGGACCAAGGCAGCCTAAACGCTCTTCCTATATGTGTGAGTATTGACTCATCACCTGCTCCCTGTTTTTCATGGGAGGCCTTTTCTGGTCATTGACCTAGTTACTGCCCATGCTGGGACACTGTCTATTTCCCATCAACTTTATCCACGTACAGGGCACCTGGGAACTATTGGGGATCTGGGAGTACTTTTCCCCCTCCAAATCATCCCTAACAACATGGATACCCCTTTACTGGGAGTTCTTGTCTACCACCAATTGTGACAGTTCCGAAACCAAGTCTGATTTCCATTCAGTTTGTGAAGAGGGACCTAAACAATCCATACCTATCCCTGATCAATGCACAGTTCCTGTGGAACTGCTCATGAGCAAATGGCAGTGCATCTTCCAATACATGGACTGGCGCGCAGACGTTCCCCGATATTTCTAATGGGTTTTGGATCTAAACTATCACCTGAAGGTGACACAAATCCCTCCAAACACAAAAGGCTTAAAGTCATGCCTTACTTTTTCTGTGTCATATCCCTTTTGTGGGATTTCCTTGTTTCTGAACAGAATATGAACTTTTGGCTCAACGTAAACTGCACAACCTATGGGTTTGCTCGACTTTTGGCTCCCTCCCTTTTGGGGTGGATAGCCATGTATCGCCCACAACCGTGACGTGTATGTCCTGTGGGGGCTTTCTTCAGTGATTGCATGTGAACTGTGTTGGGTCCCATCCCATGTTTTTTATTAGCACCATTACTTTTACTCCCCTTTTCATGTGACCCTGACTGGGATTCCCCTCCTGAGTGCTACCCTGAGACGCTTTGTTAAAAACCCAACTTATTGTTGTATTTTTGTACCTAGTAATTTGGCTAGGCCTACTGTATGTCTTAATTTGTGGGTCAATGCATAATCGTCGCCTTTACGACGGCTGCTTCATCGACGCAACTGTCAATTTTTTTTTCATTCCGATGTGTTTTGATATCTGGATGTAGACACTGTTTGAACGATCACGAACATCAAACTCCCTAAGTTGACCAAATGTTTGGCCCGACTTCTTTGAGAGAAGCCAGCGATCAACATTTGTTCCTTACACACGGCAAATTCAACATGGGTCGGGTCATCCTTTTTCTGACCAAACCTGAATTTTTGTCTATATGCTTCTGGCACCAATTCATATGCTTGAGCACTGCCTGCTTAACCACCTCGTCATAATCACTTACTACTTCTGTCTAATGCCATGGCCGAATATATTTCTCGGGCTTTACATTTGTACCAATGAACACTGACTGTTCCTTGGGCCATTTCAATCGATTGTCATTTCTCAAGTGGTAAGAATTATTTGTCTACTTCTAGTTCTTGAAATTTTGGAACCAGGCCAATATTTTTCGCCGCATCAAAACCATATTTCTTAGGAAGAGTCTGATGATCTAGCCTTTTGTTTCAATTTTTTCTAACTCTCGTTGACTTCAGCTCTTTCTTTTTCATCTCCATTTTTCCTTTCCTTTTGTTTCATTCATTTTGCAATTCCATTTCTTTTGTTGCATTTTCTTTTTGCATCTGCATTTGCAAATTTTCTTTCTCTAATTCAATTTCCTTCTTTCTGTTTTTGTTCCATTTCTTGCTGTTTTGGTTCCATTTCCATCTTTTTCAATTCTATTCCAATTCCCTTTGAATTTCAATTCTTTTTTATAACTTGAATGCATCACTTTTTCCCTGTTTCCGAACTCTTCTATCTTTTCCAAAAGAACTATCCCACATCTTCCTGGACCAACGTTTCAATCAAACTATTTTTTATGACTTGCGTCTCATAGCAGGTTTTGCTTCAGTCCTAAATGCTTGGCTAGTTTTCCATTCCTCGAGGCTTTCTCAGCTCATCAACTTCTCCCAAGTTTATTTGTTTGCCCTATAACACTTCTGGATCAACTCCATTGTGGCGTACCACGACACAATATACTAACTTGAACCAAACTACAAGTAGTACAATGTAACACCACAAACTTGTATGCTAAAATGTGCACAATTTTACAATATTTTTACTTTTTTTATTATTATTAACATAAACAAACAGCACTACGTGAGGGTTATTTCAATTTCAAAGGACGGGCCCCCAATTCTGTTCTGACGTCTCGTGGACATCTCAGGTCCAGAAATACCTTTCATGCACCACAAATAAATGAGCCTTGTTGCACAATGCAATTATATTTAAAAAAGTTTTTAATGATCTTTTACTTGATTTGGGTCAAGAATTTGGTATGCCAAAAACAACTTACATAAATCTTGCACTCAATATAAGATTACATGTATACTTAATGTCCACAAGAATATCCACTAATGTCCACAAGAGCGTTGCAGTTCAACGATAATAGGTCCCTCACAGCGAAGACTTCCAAAATGACAGCGCACAAGCTCATACAAAACTCCTCAGTATTATTTCCAAGGGAATCTGCTCAGTCCTGAAAGTAATCTTGTCCAGCAGATTAAGACGACGGGGCCTGTCCCCTCGACGACAACATGGTCACAATATCAATCCCGGTAATATACCACCATCATTCTGTCGCTATGGTCCTCATATAGGACCACAAATTGTAATCCCTTTTTTGATTCCAAAACTGACGCTCTTTGGCTTAAAAGACGACAGCAACACTTTAGCTATCACTCCGGCGCATCCAAAATATTAAATCCTGCACGAGATGTAGATCACATCTACCATTATTGTAGAGAAAAACGAGCTATAATTATACTGTATACTCCAGACTCTAGTTTCGCTCCTCGGATTCAACGCTGGCGGCGAGACTTAGCTCAATCTCCTATATATAACGACTCACAAAATCCCAGGTCTAAAAATAACCTTACATCATTCTTATGCATAAACATGACGTGCAACCCTCAAATCAATTTCACAATCTAAATTACAACATTTCATATATAATAACTTTGTGGGGATGGTCCCTAGGTTCTGCACTATTTTGATCTCAAAGCATAAACCAAGTTTCTAAGTTTACATCTTGGGGGAATTCCCCCACTTCCTCTATTGGCAATCTAACAGGTGCAGTTTTGCAAAACACTCGAGGGATCCCCTTTTCCTCTTTTATATAAACAAAATACTCCTACTCCTCCGTGAGAATCTTTTCCCATAAAATTGAGAAAATATATTTTAAAATTTAAATAGAAAATGGAGCCATATAACCTGATATTAAATCGTTTTGCGTACATCGCGATTTTGTATACGAGACTAGCATAAATGCAAGCATGTCACCCTGCATGTCAGCTTGCCTCTATCGGAAAAATACCGATGAAGCGACAAAATGACTTGCAAATTAATTTACAAGCCTTGGAAACAATTTAACAGACATCGACCGAAGAAGTAAAGGACACGTTGCATAGCTTTTACTCAAAGAGAAAGGCGATAAACTTTTGCAGTTTTTGGAAAACAACTTCATTGGGTAGTTTGTTAACAGTTTTAAAGTGACAGGCACGTCTTTCTTCAAAATTTTGATCCATTGCTGCAATTTTGAAGGCTGATTTCATGGTTTGCAACTGGCGTAGTAGCTATCACTTGAGCCAATGAAATGAACTGACTGCAAAAGGAAAAGCCCAAAGGTGTCTGTCTTAAGACTCTTATGTTTTACTTTGGCCTTTTATACCTGAACGTTGAATTTGAATCAAACAAGCATGACTAGTAGTGAGTTGATTTGGACCCAGAACTAAGGCTTGTAGCCCCATTCTTCGACATTTACGTATTTTAACCTCTGTGGAATGATATTTACTCTCAAAATGGTCTTTTCCTGTAGCTCTTAACTGTGCAGAACCTCCTGGCTTCGAGGGCTTCGCCCCCTCGACCCCACCGGGTGCCTGGCTCCCTGCAGCCCCACCAGGGCCCTAAGCGGGCCCCTGGACCCCCTGCCGTAGGGGCATACTCCTGCGCTTCGCTCTCCCAGCGCCTTCCCGTTCGCATTTTCAGATTTTTTTCCAACTCCCATTGCCATCTGCACTCTCAGATTCGAACATTCAATAATCAATTCTTGTCCTGACCGTGCATTTCGCTCTTGAAAAATAATCTAAGAGTGAAGTCACTCTTCCAATTTTCTGTTCGCGGTTACATTGAGTTAAGGTTTCACTCTTCACAAATTTATATTTCAAGAATTTTGTACAAGAGAAATTGCTGTTCCAGTCAGGGGGGTTTCGATTAGGAAATAAAAATTCACAGCAACCATTTTGATTTTTTAATTTTATCTTTTTTTAAGTTTTACATTTTTTTCATGATTTGTCCTAAATCGAGCCCTACTGTTCCTTTTTTTTATAACTGAGTGTACATGTAGTATGCCCATAGTGGATTAAAACTTCCTTGGACAGGAGATGCGTCATAATCGAGTTGATAATTCAGGTACTATTGTTGTTCATATCCCGATTGGCCTCTGTGACCCATTCTTGCAACACCATAGAAATTCAAGGATTCTGGGATGAGACACGGAGGTCAATCGGATATGAACATTGTTGCTGCTTATGTAGCACAGCAGTGCTTGAATTATCAAACTCGCTCATTGTTCAATGCCGCCTAACCCCTCCGTATCCTTGTTGCGCTTCCATGTATATGAGGTGTGCCATATCTCCTGTTCGAAGTAATGTATTCCTCATACCATCACAAAAGTTTTCATGAAACATCAAGGAAGCGCGTTCCTCTTATTTCCCATATTAATGTATGTCAATGACTGTACCCTACATGCTAAGCAATATACAGAAAAATACTAGGTTGTGACCGCGTATCCCAGCCATACAACTACTAAATAGACCGTTATCGGAATGGGGGAGTACAAGTGAATCAAGCTTTGTTTACAAATAGTGTTAAAAAAGCATGAAAACACTTTTAAAAAAGTTACTCTACAATGACATCTCTAATTAATTAATTAGTTTTAGTGGTATGATAATTTGTTATGGAGGTTCAGCGTTTATATGAGGCTGTTTCAGAACAAACGATCGTTGTTAACGTCGTTGTAATCTCGTTGGTAAGCACAGTCATTGGTAATCTCGTGAGTAGTGACCGTCTGAACAACATCATTGTTAAGCTAACAAACGATTTACTTTTTAAGAAAAAATTGAAAGTTAGCCTAGCTACTTGTGAGCGTCGTCGTTGGTAAGTGCCGTGTGAACAGATGCTACTACAACGTCGATGTTAAAGTTCCTAAGGATACGTGGTATTTAAGTATGTTTTAAAAATGTCTTGCGGTCTGAAAGAAAGAATATCTACTTCAATAAGATCGGCCTTAGTAGCAGAATTAACGAACAAAATGTTGTCTATGGACGGTCGCCATGTTTGGCATTGGTGACGTTGTCTCGGCATTTGGGTGGACCGTTGCTCGGCATTGTGCCGTGTCTTGACTTGAGAAGACCATAGACAAAACAGGTGTCTGTGGAATTTCTAGGGTACTCCTGGTCATTAAATTCCGATTATATAGTGTGTCCCGTAGAAAATCACTATCGATCGTAAACTGGGACGAAATCTTGAATAGGATATGAACTGCCAAGGTTTGGTTGTTTCATTCATTGGCCTACGTTCTTTCAAGACACACTATGTACTTCATACCATCGTGATTTCTATTTTGCACGTGGGCTGATCAAAAGTGGCTGCCTCATACGGAAGATATTATAAACGTTTTTACTTTGTTGTCAACAATATAGTGTCATTTTTTCGGATTGAAAGACATTCATTTTAAACAAAAATGTATTTAATTTTGAAGGAATTTATATTAGCCATGTATTTCACTTTAAGGTGATCTCCTTGTGACCTCGAAACGCAGGCGGTCAAACTTATTCCGTAGCGTGGATACCATAACGACGCCATTTTAGTTAGTGTGTTCATCAACTTTGACAGCGTTCTTGTGCTTGTCTGTAGTACAGTTTAACTGTTTTTCCATTTATTTTTAATAATGGCAATCATCATCTAGTAGTACAGTCCCGAAAAACAAGCGAACACGGACCTCAAACTGGTCCGGAGAGAGATACACGTTAAATCAAGAGCTGGAAGAACCCACCATGCAGATAAAATTGAGTTAGCAACTCAAAAATAGGGATTTCCCTTTTCGCGATCACGTGACCGTTGAGCAGCCTCGTGCCCCATGTTGGTTATGCACTCACAGCGTAGGTGCCATATTGTTGACATTTTGTTGAAAAAGAAAGCCCAACATAATTTTATTGGAGAGAGAAATTATTCGATCGGTATTCCATCTAAGCTGTCGCTTCCGTTTAATATTGTCTCAAAACTTTTTAAACGGAAATTTTCGACTGTGTAACGTTTAAACGGCGCCAAGTGAGATTTTTAACAACAATCACTGCCCGTCGGCATCAAAAGACAAGCTAGCGCATCGGATCGCCCGTTAGCATTGCTTTATATGGAGTCAACTCTTCAGCTCTAGTTGGCTAACTTAATGACAGTGTACAGTGTTTAGTACAAGAAATGATCAACATATTTTACGTAAAATTTTATTTAAAGTTGACGTTCATGGTAAATTTCACCACATCGGCAATCGTGTGCATGTTGATGTCGGATCTTGACTTTTTGCCACCATCGCTCGATAGTACAGCGTGCGTGAGTGGCTACTTCGGCAAGCCTTACTTCGGCAAGCCCGTCACCCGGAAGTGCCTTGCTGACTCACGCGTGCTTTTTGGTAACTCGGTAAGTTCCGACTACGCAGCGAATGCTAAAAAAAATTGTGCCTGATTTCTAATTATGTTAGATGTTTTTTAATCTGTTATTGCATCAAAAATTGTGACAGATGGTACTTTTTTAAAGGAAAATTTTTGTACTCATTTTGCGATTTAGTGATGGAAAATGTGGCTTTCTTATTGATTTTGCGAACTTTGGTATGAAGAGTAACTGCCGTTTAAACTCATTTTGGTCAATATTCCATCCTTTTTAACTTCCAGCTGGTGTTTAAACGTTTAACCGTTTAGAATCGACAGCCTTAATTCAATCTAAATAAGTACATAGTCATTGTTATTTGTGGCGAGATTAGAACTTTAAATATGATTGTATAGTGACGATCGTGAATTAATCACACAAGTGCAAATCGAAAATGTGCCGTCAACGGCCAGCTGCACGTACCTTTGGTCCCTCTGTTGCGAGGAACCACATTTCGTTGATGATTCATGACCTTGTTTTTGATGTCATTTTTGGGGCTGGATCGCTTCTCACTGATTTGGTGTAGGAGGATATGATAATTGGCATAACAGCGTTACTGCCAAATCCTCTGCGATGAGTATAACAAAAACATAAGCCAAAATATCGCTTTTAAAAACACTCCTGCTGAGGATTCCATTTTGACATTGTTTACAATGGGTTGCGTTTTCCCGGGGTTTTCAAGCAATTAAACGCGTAGGTCACCGCGAGAGGCGTGCTACTTCCGATATTTACCAATGACAGAATGAAGGCCGCTCGCTGGTACTTTGGAACTTGGAAGTGTATCGTTGTTAAGTTACCCGTGTGGCCTGCCGTCGTGTTAAGAGGCGCTATGAGGCTTATGAATTTTTTCGTTGTACTCTACTTCGAAAGTAGGGGCCACCGTCTGAACACACTATGGTACTGGGAAATACCATGTGCTCAGTGTCATACTGGTTTCAGCATTAAGCTCACATCTGCTTTGTATGACACTTCGTGCATATTTCCACTATCACCTCATACTAATAATCCCACTGTATTTGTTTTGTTTTCAAAACATTTTGTAGACCCATAGCCATGTTTGTTTTTTAGGGCGATTGTGTTAAAGCGGACAATTTAAACACAAAAATCACCATTTTTGACTTCCAAAATCCTAATATTTTTTCTGGCTAGGCTGTGAAGGGTTAGTCTGACTTAAGACCTTTTGGGATGGGGAGGGGTAGAGTCTATAGCAATCCAAAGTGACCTGATCGTAAGCTTCCTCCCCACCCACTTACTGCAAGCAAAATTGAGTTTTGTATCAAAGAAAGTCATCATTACCCAGTGAAGGCCCAAAGTGATTCCTTTTGATGTTATGAACAAAAAACGTCTTCAAATGTGGTCGATACCACATTTAAAGGAAAGGTGCATTTCGCGATTCCAGCACTTCCGTTTGTTCATCTCACGAATAATCCCTTGAGAAAAGCTTAATTACAAATTTGATTGATTCCGATCTTTGCGGTTTTTGTGTTATGAGCATTGCCCATTTTCCCACGGTCTCTTAGGCTGCTGTACTGTAATTTCTCTCCAGTTACTACTAAAAAATTGGTTTAATTTAGGGTGTCGGCCGGCTGGCATTTAAACGTCGGCACCGATTTTTGCCGATTAAAACGGCAAAATGTGCGGCCCGTATTTTGAAATGCGCGCAATGCGCGTTTCAAGTCAAAAATCGCGAAAATGCTCTTCCTAGGTGGCCCTGCCTAGTCAACCAGGAACACAAAAAGTCTTGGCAAAACAATGCTCAATACTTCCCAGTTACATCCCTATTTCTTTACTTTTTTCTCGGCTGAAAATTACAAGAAGCACATCATTACCACCTGTTATTTTTCCTTAATATTCCGAATAAAATATTTGAATCAGATTTAGACGGCCCGCTGCCGCGGGCTGAGGCCTTTGCCTACCTCACGAAATAATTTTACTTTCGCACGTGGGGATTGGGGGACTCCCCGGCCCCCGATGACGTGATCGTGTGACAGGTTTCCACTCTTGCCCCTGAATGAATTCCCCCTGTGGGAAGTTTGTTTTTTCATCTCTTCTCTTCGCATCCTACCGATTTCCCGTCCGGGAAAATACCTTACTACCGCGGCTACTGTCCAAATTTGTTTAATTCCAAGAAATTTCCCAAGGCTAAACTAATTGATGAACAAAGACCCTATACCGCGAGTTGATACTTTAAAATAGCAGCATCATATTCATTGTTTAATCAACCGAAGCGCACCAGATCATGACGCTTCACAATGTACATATGTCGTGTCATCTGTGTTCAACTAATCAAGGTTAGATGTAGGGTTCTACTACGCTAGGATTTATTTATAACACATTTGGACTAATATTTTGGCACTTATTGAAGCTTTAGTAGTCATCATTTTTTTGCCGACGTTTGATAATGATTTAAAACTCAGTTTGTGGGTTTGTTTTTGGCAAATTAACATTAAAAAAGTGTTTTTTTTACAAATCGTGAAATTCGCGATGGACCAACACAATCGTGATAGACCCAAAAATTTCGTGCGATTGTTTCGCGTGTTTGGCGCGATCGCGCCCAAACTCCGGTGCCTAGTTTAAACGGGAATCAGCTACTTCCTTTCATGACCAAAAGTTTGTTTAATTCATAGAGAAAGCCACTTTACCATCACTAATCGCAAAATGAGTTCAAAGTTCTTATAATAATGTACCATCTGTCACAATTTTTGATCAGTAACAGTTACAAATGTCTTTCTAAAATAATATAAATCAGGCTCCCTTTTGTATATTCGCCGTAGCCGAGTACATGTAGTTTGCCACTTACCAAAATGACCAAAGCATTGAGGCCAGCAGGCATTGCACTTGGACTACACCCCTACTAAACGCTCCATTGAAATACCTGTAAATACCACACACAACCCGCGCGCGCTCTAATTTTGCACAACGCGTGACAATATTTGAATGTTTTTGAATCGTTCTCTATAGAGCACAACTGAAACTTCAAAGAATTTGCAATTTTTGATATTTCTTAGTATAAATTTTAGAAGAAGGCATATGAGCCCGCCACCCACTATTTGGACGACCTGACGTGTCGCCGTCATGCCACTTTCGACCAGGGCCCGAATTAGAGGCCTAGTTCCTACACATAATCGATTTCAAAATAGTTGTGAATAATCTCAGCGATGTTCAAACTGTACTCTTTCACTTATTTAAATATACACCCGCACTGGAAACCTTGGTCCTCCAACGTACTGGCAATATCTCCACACATGTCTTGTTGTTTTCCTGGAAACTACTGGTATTGGTTCCTAAAAAAAGTGGGGGCGTTATTAACAATCAAATTGAAGTAAGAAATCCCCGCAAAATCGCCTTACCAGTTTATAAAAGGGTTTCATTGCGTGCGCCTGGGGGATTTCCACTCAGGGTATTTAATCAACACTTTGGTCCAGATGTGATGTGGCCGTGAATCAGAAAGCATTGATGACAACACCGATTATGATACGGATTACACAGTCCCGTCCATTAAATCATGTAAATTAGGATAAGCTTCACTCATTTTTCTTGAATTGTTTTTCATCCCAAAATCGTAGGGGGTGTTTGATTAGAGCGGGGCGTTTATTAGGAAACAACACGGTACCTACCATTCCCCCAAATGTGGATGATTCAGTGTTGTGTGCCACTTACTGCCGGGTGACGGGCTTGCCGTTGCTGAAGTAGCCATCACGCCCACTGTCCTATCGCGCTACGGCTGCCACAAATCAAAGATGCCGACATCGACATGCACGTTGCCGATGTTGGTGAAACTTTACCGTGAAGTCCCACTTTCTAACAATTTACGTAAAATGTGTTGATTATTTATTGTCATACCTTGTATTAAGGTGTGTTGTTCCCGATCGTCTGGGACCGCACGTTTACCCTGAAATAGATCGATTTTGATATCGATGAAAGGCCGTATTTTGTGGGCCGCCAGCTATAGCTGGCATGACCACTTAGCAAGCCGTTGTGCGTGTGTATGTATGTATATCTGGGTTGTTTGTTTGTGTGAATTATTGTTTAAAGCCCCAATTTTCCCGCTTTAAATGGCAAATTCCGCTTGTGTAAATTCCCGAAAATGGCAATTTTCCGCATTTTCGCTATTGCCTTGAAGATGTATTGCGACCTTCTTAACTCCTACACAAAGCTACAGTAACCTTAGCAAAATCGCAATCGATGACCCGTCTAAATATGGCAGTACATAAATCATGCTACCGTAAAAGCTTTTACTAGGTGCAGACTTTCGCCGCGGCACTTTTAAAAGGCAGAATTTCAATTGTTATTCAAAATCGGCCTTGACACCCGAGTAAACAAGATCGTGAGTCAGTTTCACCGTACACTTGGTTATTACGTCTTGGAAAATACCGACGATCTATTTTTTAGGGGGTGTGCCGGATGCGCAAAGCACCATTCGGAGCAAATTGCGTTCATTTTCCGAAGCAAAATGGTGTCGGGTCATCGTGATCGCAATGTACCGTCAAAGACGATCGCGATGGGCCCCAAAAAAAAGCTTGTAGCATATCGTCTTTGATATACTTTCCAATGGTCTATCAGAATTCTAAACCAGGCGGGGTTTGGAGATTGATAGTAGGGAGTTCATGGCATGGTTAAAAACATGATCATTTTTGTTTATTATGAATCCAATTGTATTTCTTAGTCTTTATTAGGGAAAGTGAAGTAATTTAATTTTTTGACAATGTTTTCCTCTTCATCTCCAAAATGCAGTTTCGCGTTTAACCTTCAAAGTTCGCGAATTTCGACGGGGAATTTTCCGCAACGCGGAAAACTTGGGGCTTTAACATGTGTGTGTCACAAATTTAATTTTTTTTTAAACTTGACCTCAATTGAAAAGTTTAAACTTCAATTGGAACCAAACTTCTGTCATAGGAGCACAATGGGATCCCTATATGTTGATAAGGTCAAAGTGCATGTTGAAAGGTCAAAGATCATGTGAGGGCTCAAGTTGTGAAAAATGGGGCTAAAATGTTATAAAATTGATTTAAATTTGAAAAATGAAGTTCAATTGAAACCACACTTTGTCATAGGTGCACCATGCGAGCCCTCATGTTGATAGAGATCAAAGGTCACATTGCCAGGGTCAAAGGTAATGGGGAGCGGCACACAGCTATATTCTTTGAATATAGCGAGCGCGAAAGCCGAGAACCGCGGAAAAAGTCCTAGTTCTCATTGGTGTCCTGATATATTTGAGCCCTCAAATCCACTTTAATTCCCAAGATATACATGTAAAACAAAAACCCGCCGTTTTTTTTGGTTTTAACCATCAATATTAGCACAGTCTTGAATGGGCTTTGCAATCTGCCTTATTGCATATCTACCATCAAAACCGCCCACTTTTTTCAGGGTACTGATGGGTGACTGTATGTGCAAGTGCCCAGGCTCTCATTTCAAGTAGGAACCACAATACAAGGTATTCGGAACAAAGACACAGGACGTTAGAAACTTAATAGATGAAGTATGCTGCATACAATAAAGCAAAGGTACGGGCGATTCCGATAGGGCTGCCTTAGCCACGTCTTTTGTGCCGACGGGCAGGATGGTAAATATCTGCTAGCAATCGGTAAACGGCGAGAATTGTCTGTTTACACATTTAGGACAATTAAACAGAAATCGACAGCCTTAGGTAATTTCTGAGAGATGCGGATGAACTTGCTAGGTGTGACCAAAATATCGTGCGAACCCTTTTGGCTTGCTATAGGAGACGCCCCCTGGCTGCATTTGCCCGACTTTTGGGCCAAATCCTAAACCTGTTCAACCCAAGTAAACTAAAAAATTGAACTTGAGAGGATGAAATTCCATCATGATTCAAGAGCATACACTTGAACGGAGGCAAATAATTCAAATTGTTGTTACGAAGTGGCCAATTTCACATATTCCAAAAATGGCCGGCGGACAAAACAAATTAAAAAATGGCTTCTTCCGAGTGCGACTGATGGAAATGTTACAATAATTATTTACGGTGAATCGGTGATAGTGATTTGAATTTTTGTCTAGCCTGTGACTTTGTTTGGAAGAGAAGAAGTAATCATTTTCTGTCTGTTGTCTGTCTGTTGTCTGTCTGTTTCTGTACTGTGTCTGTCTGCCACCGTCCGTGTAGTCTGCTTGTGTACGATTTATCTGGCGGTCCGAAGGGCTACGATGATGTAAACTGGTGGAAGGAAGCGGGTCCATGAGTTCTCACTTGATTAGATTTTGGGCATTAAAATATGCTAATTAGTATATAATTTCATTAATTACAAAAAATTTTCCCACAAGGCTTGTGTACATGTGTTGGAGTTCCCGTAAGGAGTATAAGAGTAACTTAGTGGAAGGAGCCGGCTGGAGAGTTCTCAACTGATTAGATTTCGGGCGCATATGTTCGGGCAAATTAAGTAGTAAATGAGCTAATATATGCAAAAAATCAGCGTAATTGCTATAATTTTGAAAACTACATCGTATACGGACAAATTCCTTCACTGAGTAAAGGGAAAGGGACGACCTGTAACACAGGAACAGAGGGCACATCTCTCTTTCGAAGCGATATTGGCCAGACTCCACCATATAATGTGCTGTGGTAGGGGGCTCGTACACTCCTATACAGCGAGTCTGTACCTTCCCGAATTGAATAATGCCGGTACCCATTTATTCCCCTGGAGAGAGGCGAATTGAGGGGGTTGGTAAACCGCCTTACTCAAGGGAGAAACACAATTGGCACACGGGGCGCGAACCCACACCCTTTGGCGTGCGGGCACGGGCGCTTTAATCCATGGACCACAGTGCCATGAATGAAAGCCTATCATGGTGTGCATTTCTTTTTGCATTTGAAAGTGTGTGATATATGCTCTTAGGTATGCAATGAGCTAATTAAAATATGCGTAATTACTGATCTCTGAAAAGTACATCGGATAGGCAAAATCCTTCGCTGCATGAAAGCTGCGATAAGAGGCTTACCACACTATAGAAGCCAAGGCTGAAACAAAGGAAGAGCGCCTTGACACATGGTTCCAGCACTTCAGTCCTCTACTTGGTAAGCCAGGTCAGAATAACACTACCTGGGTGAACCTTCTGCACTCAAAGGAGCAGACACCCTTGCCATCCAGACTGGACCTTTCAACTATCGGGGAGCTTCAGATCTGCCTGCAAAGGAACTGAAGAACACCAAGACACCTGTCACGAAAACCATTCTTGCAGTAGTCTGGAAGAATCCACTGTCCATGATCAACTGTTAGATTTTTGTATCAACACCTAAATGGGAACAAACCAGCTGCCTTTTTCACATCTTCATCATTCCTCTACCAGAAGGAAAGGGCGACCTCCAACAACCCCAAAACTACAGAGGAATTTACAGGGTCCACTGCCTCGAAGATCTACAACTCCATGCTGCCCAACAGAATCATCTCCCATAGATCCCATTTCAGAGGAACCAGAAAACGGTTTTCGCAAAAGAAGATCAACACTACCTCAGAACGTGCCCTCAGAAGGATCATGACAAGAGTGACGAATTCCAAGAGAAAGCTGTCAATTTGTGTTCGTAGGTTTTGCCAAGCTTTTGACAGTGGTAACAGGGATGTAATGCTGAATTCGCCACGACGGTGTCCCAGAGGAGACTGTCAAGGCAATTGGCATAATGTATGAAATCCATTAAGCTTTGTGCAGACCAGGATGGGCCCACAAAGGGAGTTCCTAACAATAACTGGATCCGTAAGGAATACTCTTGCTCCCTATCTCTTTGTAGTCGTGGTTGATTACATCCGTCGACAGAGTCTTGACATTCAGAACGGACAAAGACCTTACCATCAAAACCCAAGCGTTCCAGACGTAAATGGGTCAGCATCTCACAGACCCGACTACGGCGATGACTAGCTCTAACAGCTGATCTGATATGGGGTGCACAAGAATCTCTACTAACATTCACTTGAGGAATGCTGCAGACAAAGTAGGCCTACATTCTAAATCCAAGAAGACTGGAATATCTGACTGTCACTTAGAGGAAGACGCTCATCAACTCTCTGACACAGCAGATGGTAGCCAACTCAAAGAGGTCAAGGACTTCAAGTATCTAGGGTCCTATTGTTGCCGACAGCAAGAAAGACTCCTCTCACGCCAAAGGAAAAGTTGGAATGCTGCAATAATAACTTACACCACTTATGGAAATCTGGTAGCAATTCAACCAAGCTGAATTTCTTTAGAGCCTGTGTAGAGAGGATCAGTGATAGGATCTGAGACCTGGACAAAGAAGAAAGAGCTACAGGATAGACGGGATGGCACCTACACAGCTTCTTATGCGGAGTACAAAACCTTATCCTGGCGTGGAGCACAAGACCAAAGCACAGATATATGGAGAAATCCCTCCAATTTCATCTTAGTTGAACAACCGCCCGGCACGATTGCTTGTCACTGTCATCGTGCGAGTGACCAAGTAGTCTCAGACGTAACAAGTTGGAAGTTATCCATGCCCAACCAGGTGTCGTCGCCCCTTTAACTAATTGATGTGATTGCTCGAGACATCCAGCAGGATCATTCCGACATCTCCCGAAACCGTAATGACAGTGACATTTGGCGCTACATGGTGAACAGCATCAGGTGGGCGTACGTTAGATAGACATAAAGGTGTGTTTTTTTTAAAAATCGTGAAATCGCGGATGGACCAACAAAATCGTTGGTCGACCCAAAAAATTAGCGGTTTTTTGCGCTGATCGCGCAACACTCCGGTGCCTAGGTAGGGTTTGTTTGCTTGGGAACGAGGGGTGTTGGGGAGGGTGTAGTGGGCGGGGGGGGAGGTATCTGGGTCGCTGGGGGGGGGAGCCGGGGAGATGACGGGTCTGTTGGAGGCGGGGGTGTGGAGGGGGGGGGGGGGGAGGGGGATGGGGGAGGGGGGAGGGGGTGCGGGGAAGGGGGGGAGGGGGTGGGGTGGGGCCTGGGTGGTGGGGGGTTGGGGAGGGGGTGGTGCGGGGCCTGGGTGGGAGGCGGTTCTGTTGTGGGTTTGGGGGGGAGATGGCGTGCAGGGGGCTGCGGCCGGGGTGGTGGGGACGCGGGGAGGGGGTGTTGCGGGGTGTTGGGGAAGGGTGGTGGGGTGTACGGGGAGGGCGGGAGAGGGTGAGTGTTGGGGAGGGGTGTGGTGTTGAGGGGGAGTGGGGTTTGTTGGGTGTAGGTGGTGGGGAGGGGGGTAGGGCGTGTTGGGGATGGTGGTGTTGGGGTTTGGGAGGGTGTTTGTCGGGGTGTGGGGAGGGTGGGGTGTTTTTGTTTTAAATTTTCGTTTTAAGGGGGGGGGTATGGTGTTGGTGTTGGGAGGGAGAGGGGTGTTGGGGCGGGGGAGATATCTGCAATCCGCCACTGTATCTGCTGCACAACTTTTTTTGGGAAAACACCCTGTATTCATTACATTGCACTCGGGTAGGCTGCTCTTTGTCTTACGCTATGCGCGAAGAAAGAGCCAGGACCAAGACTGTGGTTTAAGAACGGCCCTTGTTTTTATATTATTAGTGGATGGCCATGCATTTAAAACTCGCCGGACTTTGCGGTACAATGTGGTCAAAAAACTTACTGCTTCAATTTGCCTTATTTGTGTGAATATACTCAAAAGTAATTCATTTTATTATGAGTAAAAGACTACATTGTCTAAGAGCTGGCGGACCAAAAGGAAGCTAACTGCATACAAACATCTACAAAAAGTACAGGGTGACCTTGAAGATATACAGGGTGTTTGATGTGAAAACCAATTTAAACAATGTTTTCTGTAAAAGTAGGAAATTATTTAAAGCAGCTCTGCTGTACTGGAATTTATAGCTTATTTGGTATGATGAACAGGTCATTTCCCCCGCAGGGGACTACTATAAATTGGGCTCCGTCCGTATGTTGTTTGTCCGTATCAAAAAGGATGGGCTAGAGTAGCCAAACTTTGGTTATATTGTAGAGGGTGATACCCCCACGCACCATGATCATTCCCCCAGGGGTCCTCCCCTGGGTCTGTCAGGGGTAGGGGTGAAAAAAAGAGAAAAAGGTCAATATTGCACAGGAAAATGTCAACATTGTGTACAATTTATCTGGAGTTCCGTAAGGGCTACGATGATATAGCTTGATAGAAAGAAGCGGGTTGATGAGTTCTCGACCTGATTAGATTTTGGGTGTAAAATATGCTAATTAAGTATCTAATTTGCATAATTTATGAATTTATTCCCGCAAGGCTTGTGTAAGTCTTCTGGAGTTCTGTAAGGCGTATAATGATGTAACTTGGATGATAAAATGATAAAATTGGATGATTTACACCCAACATTAATTGGTCTCGCTATGAGCTTTGAAATATTGGGCTCAGCTGCGTCTCGCCCCAATATTTTTGCGACTCATAGTTCGACCAATTAATTTGGGCTTAATTGATCCAATTTTATATCATTTTTAGCATTTTTTGACACATTTGACCATTTGACCCCCTTAATGACCTTTGACCCAATATAAAAAAAAACCATGTACACAGCCAAAATATGGCATTGTTCCAGTGCAAATAAAAAAATTCTGCTTTGCTATTTAGCTTAAACCAGAAGTAACTTGTAAATGACCTTTGACCCCAAAATAAAAAATACCTTGCATACATTGGCTATAGTCATGGACGGAATAAGGTGACCAATTGCATGTCTGACGTAATTTGACAGTGCTGAACATATGTCAGCCGTGAAGAATCTGAACATTTTAAGCTTATTGAAACAACGTTTACTTTAGTGAATTGTGTCCCTGCGTCGGAAACCCGACTCAAATAGGGCATGTTTTGACATTTTAAATCATATTTTGTTGGAACATGTCCCGCCCAGGCGCCCATTACACATTCAAACCAATCAGTCCGCGCCGCGCTCATTGACAAACCTTGACATACGCGCAATTGGTCGGCTAATTCTTTCCCTAACTGTAACATACATGCATATCTGAAGGTTGTATTAAATAACTCTGCTATGTTTACATTTTGAGATAAAAAAATTTGAATGTTTTTAAATATTTTGGTGTTTGACCAGAAGTGATCCCTTAATGACCTTTGACTCCTTATTCCTGAACACCCTATATGAAGCATGGGTCTGTGGTTCCTGTGAAAAAGTTGATATCGGCATAATCCTGTAGAAGATATTTTTCCAATTAAATGATATAGCTTGTTTTTCAGACCAGAAATTACCCCCTTAATGACCTTTGACTCCTTATTCCTGAACACCCTATATGAAGCATGGGTCAGTGGTTCACTATGAAAAAGTTCAGTTGATATCGGCATTATCCTGTAGAAGATATTTTTGGCAATTAAATTACATATTAATGCCTGTGGCCAGGTCAAAGGTCAGACGGGTTAAGTCATATGACATGAATAGGATAACTCAGCGGTCATTTGGTATAAGCCTGGTCAGAATACGTCAAACCATGACTGAGCTAGTTGCAAATGTTGCCAGAAGAAAGAACGCATCGAAACCGAACAAGACGGCTGCCGGCCGTCTTGAAAATGCGCTTCAAGCCTATCCTTGTAAAGCTGCCAAGCAGGGGTGTGTTTCTTCAGGATTTTTTATTTTCAAAATTTCCGCAACTTTATTTAATTTCAGCCCGATTTTAAGCATTTTGGGTCAATTTTACGCTGTTTTTTAGGAATTTTTACCAAATTCAGGATTTTTCCACAAAACTCAATCACACCCCTGGCCAAGTGTTCCTAGGACTTAAAGAACATAGAATGGTACATGTACTTTGTTAAAATACATTAGACTTTACTTCAACACGGAAACCCAATTCAACAAAAGTTGTTCTTCCTTGGGCCGTGCATAAACAGAAACAAAACAAGTTTGCCCACAGTGGTCCTTCTCCAGATCAAGCAATTCATCTAGCAGGTCTGTGTGACATTCCCACCATGAAATTTTCCCTTGGGAAAATGATATCAATATAAATGTGGATATTCCTTCCATAATATTTGAAATAGGACTCAGTGCAATTCAAATTGATTATACATTACATGTACAGCACAGCAGTTTGATATGAATGAAAGTGCCTAAACATGGGCCAAGATTGAATTTGTTTTTGTTCCGTAGAAGCAACTGTCAGTCTATCGCTTTGGCCCATAAACTACCCTGTTCATGTTTGCTTACTAAGAATGTTTACAAATTTCAATTTTCTTGAAAATGAAGGAAGGATTCAATAACCTTAAAAGAGTTAAGATCTAGGCAAACTTGGCAAAGAGTGGTCATTACCAAGATTTTGTGGGAGGTTATGAGCCCTCATTCAATTCAGAGATATGGCTCCCCCCCCAAAAAAAATAGTTTCCAGTAGGTAGCCACAAAATACATTTTTTAAAAGTTTCCCCAGAAATGCCTCGCACAGTATTAAGTCAAATTAGTTCCATAGCATATTTTACCGTAGAATTATTGGTCAAGAAATCAAAAATATTGCAAAAATATTGATTTTGGATCTCTGAGGCATTTAAACATTTTTTTACCAGATGTGTGCAGGCTTGTTGTAGTCAAGACTTCGCCTAAACTAAATAGATGTTGATGGCTTTTTGGATGGCACCCTCTTGTGATTTGCTTGTGGGTATAACCAAAATAATCGGCTGCATAATTACATTATGCCCTTAGCATTTATGGTATCGTGTACTTTATTCCGTTAACAGAAAAATGCATGTGATACTTGGGTGCATCGGGTAGTGGCAGTCAAGAAGTCCAAAATAAAGACATAGCATAGCCATTGCTTTTAACACACAATTTTTATGTTAAGGAATATTTTCCTATTCCAGACCTGTTGACACTGAAGAATCAAACTCTACTACAAGGGTTATTTTTAAACCATTTATATAACGGATGAGGATGAGTGCTCTAATACTGTCCTGTAAATATTTTATTTTGACTTTTTAATTTGATATTGTCTTGATGTTTATACATTTTTTTTAAAATATGACTTGTAATTATTTGACTATACATGTTTGGTGAATGCCAGTAAAATACTTTGAAATATTTGCTGTAATCTAATTAGCTACATTTGGGTGAGTTTGCTATACTGAATGAGGCTTGTCCACCATCGTCTGCACTCTGCAGTAAATGTAGGTGCAAAGGGTATTTTTGAAAAAGAATTCTCGGAGTGCTCACGCCTACACTTAGACACATGAACACAATAAAATTGAGTTTGGACTTCGCCTATGTAGACCTGTCATGTACATGTATAGCAATATTAGCAAGTGATGGTTGTAGCTACATGATTTTTAAAATGTTGAGCAGTGTTAGAGGGAGTATTTTCTTAGAAGATAATAGTTTGTCATGTGATGTTTCTTGAACTATTGACGAGCAGTGACAGTCACAAAGAGGGAAAATACTGGTTCTTGTTTCCTGAAAATGGCCAGTAGAATATCAACCCTGTGTACTACATGTACCCACACAAGGTGTCAGAACCTCAAGCTGTCATTGGTTGAGTTTTTCGTGTAGAATATCCAAAGGTTGATTAAGCACACCTTCCTTTAAACACAGAAGCAAGACAAGAACTTACTAAAGCGCAGTGGGGACCTTTTGAAAAGGAGTGGTTATGGTTTTCTTGTGGCTTCATTGTCTTGTTGTGTGGCCTGCTGTTTTGGTTTATGTGGAGGATAATGTTGCAAAATGACAAGAATTGACCAGGAACATGCAAGCAATTCAGTAGATAAGTTTGTTTATAACAAGAGCAAGTTGCAAGGATCTAAAGGTGACCATAGACTCCAATGATCAGACCTGAAATTGTCTCGTTGCGAACAGGGATTTTCGACGAGTATTTGTCAAAGATGTCACGGTAAAACACCAAACATTGGCAAACGTGATGTATAGTAGTAACAATTCATGAAATGTATAAATGCGATCTGATCTGTGCCTGTGTGTTCTGCACAGCCCTGCTCAACACTCGCGGGCACATTGGGAATGCGTAACATTGTATCAGGCACACAGGAGGGAGTGTATGAAATCATTACACACACTAGTCACACAGCTTTTATACAAATGTGCAATGTTAGAATTAGAGTAGCGAACTGCCCCCAAGGTGGCTAAGGAATACACATATCAGCTAACACCTTGTGATAAATCATACTGGTCACATGATCAGGGAATCCCCATTCAGCCAAAATGTCAGGTGTCAAACTTTATTGGTATGTGCGGTATGTCAGCTGATTGGAGCATCTCAAGTAGGCCGGTTACACAAAATGACTCATTGGGTCCACCTCAAGGGGATATCCCCCAAACAATTTCACTTCTCTCTCCAGTTGTGACTGCGCCGTAGCTCGCGCTCTCTTCTCTCTGTTTGCATCCCACCCTGTGCATTAAATTATTCAGGCTTCCCTTTTGTGGCTAGGCGAGGGGTTTGCCCAGGGAGATAATACAGTTGCTATTTTTAGAACAGGTTCTTTAGATGAATGGCAGTAGTATTGCGTCAAATATCACTGCTTGAGTAAACAAAGTGCCTGCTTGAGCCCAGTCCTCATAAAATGATTTGTTTGTAGTTGCACTGTGGTGGAGTGACCTATTAATGAATGAGAGCATGGATAGAGTTTCCACATGAGTGAACAATTTTCATTTTTTTCCTCCTTGGCAAGTATGGAATCCTATTACCATCTGTTCAATAAATAGTACACTTTCGGGGTTATGTTTGGCAGAATGCCAAGAGGGTGTTCTGACATTGACGATTAAAATAAATATCAATAAATACAAGGACTTGAAAATGTTTTTTAATAGTAGTAGCAGCCATGTGCCCACGCAAGCATGAAAAACAAGTCCATTGAAGACAGTGATTAAATTAAAGCACTGGCACCTGACATTTAAATGCTTGCTTCAAGGTCATTAACCTGAGCGTAATACAGGAAGCCGTGGCTGGCAGAGCTAAGAGTCCAATCAATTTTCCCAAGCCAGATTGAGTCACAGCAAACAAATGATGTTTTTGGGGCATGGCCATTATTTTTGCTGGTGACTTGGCCAGGGGGATATCCCAGCCAGTTAAGTAGGTCAACCTGCCCAGTTGGCTGACTGTTATCATTATTATGCTAATGAGGGATATCCCTTTGTTGCTACTAGTCAAGCTGTCAGCTGATTCCAGCAACTCTACTAATTACTGGCTTCAGGAATGAATGAGCAATTACTGCTGGTATGTGGTCTTCCACAGACAGACTAAAACCTGTCTGGCTGTGTTACTCAGCTGGTTTTTTGATCACATGACTGCATTGAGGTGAAATTTAAAAAAAGAAAAATATTTGTGTTTTGATTGTTCGAGATTTGAGTTGATTGTTTTAATTGCTCATCACTTGGCTGTGGAATTATTATTTATGACGTACTAATCCTTGCTTATTTGCTAGCTCTAGTCGACTGGGAATCAAAAGTGAACTGATAGCTTAGATACATTATAACCAATGATATTTCGAAGGAATAACTCTTTGAAACTGTCTTGCATTTTATAGACACGGATAAGAATTTGATACATTGAAGCGTGCATTGCTATACTACAATACTGAATGCTGTAATCCCATACTTTACAGAATTTGTGTGCTCTCTTCCATCTTTACCGTTTCATTCTTACAGCCTGGCATCCCATTTAGTGATGATGCTGCAAATACTTGTAGCATTTGGAATAATTTGTAGGGAGTTGCAAAGCAGTCTTTGTTATATGTGGGTTGCAAATGTCAAAGAATATGTAGGCTCCAAAAAAGAAGCCAGGAACTCTTGTGTTGTGGGTGCTTCATGTGGGGGTGGTTTGGTTGTCTTTGTTTTTGCTTTCATATATTTGTGTACATTTCCATACATGTTTGTGCAAAATTCCATGTATGTTTGTCATATTAAGCATTCATTCCCTTGCAAACAAGTACGTGTTTGTTGTTTATTTTAATATTTCTCTTTTCTTAATATTAGTGCATAACACATGTACAAATAAAGGTTGACAACTTGGTATATCCAAGTTTAAAAATGGTGTTAACATTGATGATTTACCCTAACACGGCCCAGAGGCAATGAGAGCCAACGCAAACGTGGTACCGGTCGGAAAATGTTTCTCGTTGCATCTCGGCCGTCAACAACTATTTTTTGTCGCGCAAATGACTCGCGTTGCGCCTCATTGCATCTGGGCCGTCTTCCCGGAAAATGACGCGATGTTCCTCGTTGCATTTGGGCCGTCTTTACGGAAAATGACGCGATGTTCCTCGTTGCATTTGGGCCGTCTTTACGGAAAATGACGCGATGTTCCTCGTTGCACCTGGGACGTCATTCCCGGGAAATGATGCGATGCTTTTCACTGCATTTCGGACGGTTTGCCCGCAGAAGGCGCAATGCTTTTCATCAGGCGGGTGACACTGTGTACAAATGCCCATAGACAATTTCGAGTTCGATGGTGATAGCGCCACCATTTTCGATAAGCTATTTTTTTAATTATGCATAAACGCATTCATGACGTAAACCGAAGCATGACGTAGCATAATAGCGCCACGCACGACTATGATGTAGCGTAATAGCGCCACTCACGACTGGCGAACTATAAGCTACAAATTTCATGCAGATCAGTGTGCAGTACGCATCCATTATTTATTTATTATCCCTGTTTTTATTGGTCATTCCCTCTCGTCTCAGCGTTGCGCCTCATTGCATCTGGGCCGTCTTACCGGAAAATGACGCGATGTTCCTCGTTGCATTTGGGCCGTCTTTACGGAAAATGACGCGATGTTTTTCGTTGCATCTGGGCCGTCTTCCCGGAAAATGACGCGATGTTTTTCGTTGCATCTGGGCCGTCTTCCGGGAAAATGACGCGATGTTTTTCGTTGCATCTGGGCCGTTATTGACTTTACGCTACTTATTCCTGTGCCGGGAAAAAAACGGCCGAGATGCATGAAACGCAAAATTTGGCTCTCGTTGCATCTGGGCCGTTAAAAATAAAAATAGATTGCCCTTCGTTGCATTTGGGCCGTCGGTCGGCAAAACGACCCGGTCCGGGTTAGGGTTAAGGAGTGCATAAGGCCATGCGTCTTAAGTTGGGAACCTCAATAGGGTGGAGGTGTGACATTTTTTGTAAAAATATGACATGATAATGATATTTTCAAAATGAAGATGAATACCTACACCCTTCTCTTTGGTCTTTTTTAAAGCCTAGTTTTTCCTCTTTCATTTGACACCAAATTCAGGCTTCTCCTTTGATGCTAATAAATTTTATGATCAATTATACTAACGAGCGTGCTGAGTGGAGGATGTGAGGACACTGATGTGAGGGCACGGTACCATAGGAAGTCTATGGGAAAACTCAAGTTTGCTGAGTAAAATTATGAAAAACTAAATTTTTATTATTATTTGATGCCCATCCATTATGACACCATCTAAGATGGCCAAAACAAAAAATCTCATCTTTTATTCTCATTCTTATTTAGAATTGTGTAATTTTTGCTTTTTTATCGACATAATTTATTTGTCAAAAATATTCTAACATTCTTTTTTATTCATTTAAATAATTGCACCCCTCTTGAAAACAAATGTTTCGACCTAATAAACCAAAGTCATCGCGCGGTGATCGTCACGCTGCGTAAATTGCATTTGCGTACCAACGCGAAATGCACGACGCAGTATGAACGCGCCACTTGCGCGTGTCCTATATTCGACTGTACCGCGTAATTGCTGCACGCACTATCCATCTATTACCTAGTAATGGATGGGCGGAGCTTTGACCTTATCCCCCCCATCACATATTTGTAAACATGATAACGCACGCCCACTGAATAAGAATTATGAATAGAATGTTATGTTGTATTGATTAAAGTATAATATTTTTTGTTTTTGTTTACAGTTGAGTATGATGGCAGATGGTGCCATGGGCCAAAAGCGTGGTTATCCAGGCAGTCCTTACCCTCAAGCAGCAAACCAGTACGGAGGGAGGCAGTATGGCAATATGAGCTACCCAATGGGCAGCAGGGGACAGAACATGCCACCCAATAGTATGGGTGGCAACCAGTATCAGCAGGTAAGAGGTCAGAGGTCAAGATGGGTACCCCAAATTGTGAGAAAATCAAATTAAGATGAGAGGGAGAAGAGTGTTGAGGAAACAACAAATGCACTGTTAGGGAGAATAAGAACTTTGATCGTGCCTTTGATTTGGTGCTTGGTTTTCATATCTTTGTTATTTTAAGTAGGAATTTTGTTTGAAAACATGACATTTTACACCCAAATTATTAGTCAAAAGGAAGATTAATTTGTGTATCATATTGTTGTACATCCGTTACTATGAACATGAATTACAAGGTTTCTGAACAAATTGGAGATGCAGTCAGTGATTTTGTGTGTTATTCAATCCTCGGACAAAAAATATTTGAGCCATTTATTGTGAGCTAATTTGGTTATCTTAAAACTTGGGGAACCTACAGGAGTTAACAAAAAATCCTAAGCACATATGTCATACAATTTTGTTCAAGCCAACCACACAAGCTATTTTATTTGCTTTTCTACCTATACATCATTGGGCCTTATGTATCACACGCCACTATACTTACTGCCAACCACGTCAGTTTGAGAGCTGAAAAAAGCAGCAAATCTTGTGCCCCTGCTGTTTAAATAACTCTTCCATTGTCAGTATTTTGGCACATCTTTGGAATAAATGTGTTGAAATATCGTTTTTGTTTTGTTTTTGTCTCTTTTCAAATATTGTGGTGCATGCGGTATTTTGCATGATGTTCGATATTTTGTCAAAAAGTGAGGTCTTCTGCGGGTTAAGACTTGCCAACCAGCTCAATTTGCCATTGCATCGTCGTAACACTGTTCAGTTTTCTCAAGAAAAAGCAACCACATGCATAAGTGTTTTGTATCCATGTAATCCTGGAAAAATTGTCATTACAAATTATACAAACAACAAAAAAACAAAACTTGGATTTAAATATTTACAAATTGCAAGGCATATTATCGTTATCGTTTGTCTGTCTGTAAAAGGTTTTGAAGTGATCTCTGACAGCAAAATGGATGAGATCGTCAGGCTGCTGTAGAACTAGAATGAGAAACTGGTTGGTGTGTTTAGTCAGCAGATTATCTCCCACATGTATTTTCCATCCTTTTCTTGGCCTGGTGTTGGGATGTTGCATATTATATTTTATGCAGTCCTTGCAGGAAAACAAACTGAAAGCATTGGGAATTATTTTTCTCGGGGTCATATATTATGGCAATTCAAGTAAAACACACAAAATCTGAAATAACCGCTCTCAGACCTAGTGTGTCGGTGAGTTTGTGGCCTGGGCACGTAGTAGATAGAAGTAAGTGAGAATGACGGCTTTGGATAGTTGCACTGGATTCTCTGTGGTCCATTTTGTGTACCTAGATGCCTCCCCAGTATTCTCAGGGGCAGCCACAGTCGGGAATGGGCTTCAACCAACAGCAACAGCAGCACTCGTTTAATATGCAACAAGGCAACAACAACAACCAGGGCCAAATGTGGGGTAATCAACAGCAACCTGTACAGCAACAACAACAGCAGCAACAACAGCAGCAGGTACGGACGGGGTTTCTGTTGCCATGGAAACCCAAAACATTTATCTAAAATATCATGTCGCTTACGCGACCGATAGTTAAGAAATTCGTAATGAAGTACCGTTGATATTGTAATGGAGCAGTGAGAAGGTGCCGGTGTTAGCAATTTGGTAATTGCCAAATCTAGTGTTACTTGCCGATGATGTTGTATTTGCTGCAGAATCCGAGCTACCAAACATTTCCCACCTGCTACTAACATTCTAATATTTAACCAGAAGATTGTGTTATTGTTTTGTCTGCATAATTCTGTACTATCACCCTTGTGTTGCATAAAGCCTAACATCTTACACATCACTTTGCTGCATGTAACCATTCATCCTCTGTGGCTTGTTTGTGAATTTATCCCTGTTTGCTTGTTACATCAGTAGCCCTCATTTTCCCTCAATGTTGGATTGGAAGCTGCTCTCGCTCCCTCGGTGTTGCCAGCTGCTATCATTAAAAAGTAGATTATTTCCCTGATATGTCATAGCTTTATGTTAGCATGCATAGATATGGTACCACATCTCTGGTTGTAGCCCCTCGGGTCAACAACTTTGAGATGTGGGCAATAGTATTCAACAGAACCCACAAAGCTAACAAAAAATTACGAAATTTCTACAAGAAATATGCTCCACTTACCGATATCACAGGGACTAATAACGGCTTGTTACCAAAGTTTCTACTCGTTTATCAACGATCCCTTACTTGCAAAGAAGAAATCGGCGAAATTTTAAATCCCGGTGTCAGCTATTCACATCGATTCACATGTCTTGTTTACCAAAATGGTGGCGATATCATGTGCTTCGGAAATGTCCCGGATATTCAGTCACATGATTGTAATCTCTTCCCAACACGCAATACAGTGTTTGTGCGCGTGTATAACACAATAAGCGTGCGGTCCGGTACCGCAAGAGAGACTGGTTTCTGATCTTCGACGTCATATCCCCAAACAAAAATAATAGCACATGTTTGATCATGTTTGATCATCGGACAAATCTACACTGAAGTACGCACATTTTCCAGAAGTTTTACGCTATTTTTTCCATATGCAATGGATTCTAAAATAAATATAGTGGGACATATGGATGGCTGAGAGTCTCCTACTACCTGTGGATGCAGTATTGAAACGGAAAGTGCCGCCGAAATGGACTTTGCAAAACCCAGAATTTGATGTCATTGTTTCAGCAGGCTTGAGTAGCTTTCGTAAGTACCATACTTTCGACCACTAAGCATGCATTTCCTCTACCACGCATTGTTCTAGGGGCACCACCAATTAAATTCAACTCATCCATTCCCAGTGAACAGATATTGGACATAAGTATTCATCTTTTTAAAATCGTGAGTTGTAAGATAGTGTTGCCAACTAAAGTTTTTGAAAGGCAGCACCAGAAGGCAAAAAGTAGCCCAATTATGTTAATCAGCAGTTCCTTTGAGACCAAAAAAAATGCCACTACCCAAAGCACCTGCCGAAGATCAGGCGGTGGCGGCCAAGCCTCATTCATTATAGCAATTCACCAAAAATGTCAAAAGAAATTACAGCAATACAGAGTGCAAACCAATTTGGGTGCTTTGATGTGGATCGGTCATGGGTGTTCCTGTGACCTACATACGACCTCGTCCTCGTTCGTTATTAATAAAAAAAAAATTCAGAAATAAGAAAATATTCCTTGACAACATATACAAAATTCAGAATTTTTCGCCAAGATTTCGCTTTTACGTGTTAAACCAATGGCGGCGCCTGAAATTGGGATTTCTTGGCCGCCCTCCCCTGCCGAAGATATCACTATAGCACTTTTAACGTTAGAAAGTAGCCCAATATGGCGAGTAAAGCACAGCAGTGGCAACACGGGTAAGATGGAACAAATTGTTTTGAAGTGTTTGTTTCTACCATCAAAGACAAGACATCAGCCGTACATGTATGGTGATGGTGGAGGTGGTGGTGGGATGAATGTAATTGTTTATGTTGAGCATAAAACCAGACCTAGATTGGGAAATAGAAGGTTAGTAGAAAAACAAAGCATGGAAGCAGCGATTTAAGGGGATCATTAATTGAGGGGTTGGAGGCATGTGCTGTAGTTTATATCCAACGTGAAGCGATGGGCATAAGCAATGGTGTGCCCAAATCCATTACTAATGAACCCTATCATACATATCGGTGGTATTTTATCACCATGTAGATTTTTTAAAAAATTGGAAATAGCACTCACAACCGGCGTTCTCCACTTACTATAGTCTGAGAAATAATTGTTTGAACTGATTCGAAAAATCTGCTGCGTGTGAGCATGAAGGTCGCATGCGTAGGACAGCGCGTAATACAACACATAAAATAAGTACGCGATACGCCCGTTGTACTGGTCGCACGCCTGTCTCGTACGCTTAGTTCAAACAATGTTACGGCGATTATAGATTTGGATGTTTTGATGTGCAGAATTCAGTGGACGCAATAAATTTTAATTTTTTTATGGACACCATAATCCCAGAATCTGAAAGGCTCAAAAATACATTTGCACAAGACACTTGACCAAGTACTGCAAATTTATATTTTTGCCTAAAATTGGGTCTTTCCTCAAGTTGAACAATGCACATATTTGGCCATGTAGATTACATTTTTTCTTGGTAAAACCAAAAAGACTTGTAATGGTGATCATTGAAATTTGGAGACACATGGGGCCTTCAAATGATATCAACAACTTAAGGTGACTTTTAACAAATTATTTGAATATTTTAACCAAATGTGAAGTCACTCACTCAGGCAAACCAGAAGAAGAGGATATCAGTAGCTCCCACAATGCATTGCATCCAATGCGGTTTTGTTACAGGTAGTCATGGAATCGTTAGAGATGAAACAGGATAAATTAACAGTACTGATCACCAGCCTTGCATTTTACGAATGTTTCGTCTCTAACGATTCACATGACACCTGTACCAAAATATCATTGGAAGCAATGCATTGTGGGAGGAGAGGCGATTCAGGGGCGGATCCAGGATTTGAAAAACGTCAAAAATTTACCGGGGGGCTGAAGGCTGAAACTTGTCCAAATGGGATAATTTGCAAGGTTTTGCAGAATTACCCGGAGGCGCGTGCGCGCCCCTCGCCCCCTCCTGGATCCCGCCTGGGCCTGCTATTGGTATCTTCTTGGCTAACGGTGCAACATGTGTGACACAAAAATGGAAGATTTACAACGAAGTTATTGCAAGCGCAATCTCGTTTTGTATTTGTTACAACTCGAAAACTATTTAAAGATCTGTGACCCAATCGCTGATAGCCTTGTCCTAGAAACCCCTGATTTTACTGGATAGACCAAATTTTGGTGTCTGAAGAAAGCACGGTTTATTTAACCCTATGAAATCTTAGGCAAAGATGTTTGTTTGGTGTTATGATGTGAAAATGTGCCCCAAATTTGTCGACCGATCTTTCATATCACACAGTATGGATTACACAAAACAGATTGAAATACGTGAAATTGAAACATCTAAAGATGGAGTTTTGGTGTCAAGGTCAGTAAGAGGAAATTACTAGTCATTATTTTTTTAACGTATCAAAAAGAAATACTTTGGTGTAGAATATTTCTTGATATGGCGTTACAAAAAAAATTGGGACTTTGATTATAATGAATTGTCCAAGCCAATTGACATTAATCTTGATTTTAAGTCCAGTCAGCTGCTTTAGATTTATTGATATTCGTTCCTGATAGATTAGTTTTACAATAAAAATTAAAATAACTTGACAGAAGCAATATATTGTCTATTTCTATTCTGACACCAAATTAACAAGGGCAGGAAAACAGTGTCCCATGATTGTTGGCATACTTGCATTTCCACTAATTCAACAAAAAACTCTAAATGGCGAGATGTCGAAACAAAAATGAACAAAATAGGGACTATTTCAAAATGCTGTCAAAGCAGTATCTCTGTTTGGCTTAGTGTGAGTGAGCCACCTTTGATTTCACCACAATGCTTGATTATACCATGTCCCAGGTTACATCCTATGGGACGTGATGACAAAATTGAATGCTGAATATGAATATGAAACAGCGCTAGTGTGTGTATTATGATGTATGTAAGAGCGCTAGTCGTGTATATTGATGAGTATGTACGAGAAAGACATCTCCTAAAAACCATGTAGGGATTTTGATGCTTTGTGTTGAAAAGGCATTAATGAGCAATAAAGGAGGATGTATTAAACAGACTAGTATGTAACATAGACATGGTGTCCCTTGTTACAGCTTGGATTTTTTTTTTTTCAATAGTATAAGTGTGGGAGTTCATGTGACACTTGCGGAGAGCACACTATTATGTCTTAACAACTTAAGACAATGTTGAAATGAAAGTTACAAAATCCCTTGTGATGTAACAATTGTAATTGATTTTACAGTAATGTTTGTGTTGCAAGCAATACAGCACATCTGTGAACCTTGCACTTAATTAGAAGAACCACATGCCCAAGACTTATAAATGAGTGTATGCAGGTGACCTCTGATGACCCCAAGTGACCTTTGACCCCAGATGGCATGTATTCTGGGGGATGCTGTATTTATAATTTTTTACCAAATGTTTACACTTTGTGTTCCAACTTCATGGACAGACCCAAATGTATTTTTCCAAGAGGCAAATCAATGTTGACAATTCCACATCAAGTTTTCCCAATACCCACTTCAAGTTGCTTCAGAATCGGATTTCAATATTAGATTTGATCACATGTGTGTACACAGTGTATACATAAAGACAAAATAGTGACTTTTTATGGTTCATAATTGACAATTCTGTTTAATCATATGCACAGTGAAATATCTTGTCTTAATTTTCTGCATGCTTATGATATGCGAGTTAGCAACTTAGTTCGAGGACTGATTGTCTCAGTGTAATTGGAGAGAATGCTCAGGTAGCCGAATAGGCCTATATACATGTAGTTGCTTTCTCATACTTAATGACTGTGATCACTTCTTCTGTACAATCGCCTACAAAATGAGTGGACACACAGCATTTCATTGGCTCTGGACCCCATAGTACAAGTATTCCCCTTGACCACATAATTCTGAATAGTTGGAAATTATGGGTCAAATGGACTGCCATGTTTTAAAAGCCTTAGTGGGAACCCTGACTACAACCTACTTTTAAGGGAAATAGTCAAGACTACCAAAACCTTTGACTATTTTTTCTCTTTTGTTTCGTTTGATTGACCAATGCGAAATTAAAGCAGGAAAAAGCCAAAAGAAAATGACCAGCAAAAAAAAAAAAAAATGGTGTATGTGGACAATTAACCCCTCATAATTTGTTTTGCTGAAAACTGGTAAAATTATAGAACCATCACGTTGAATAGGGTTGGTGTATGTATCAAAAAGTACATTCATGCAAATGCATGAATTCTAAATGTTTGATACCTATATAGGTATCGACTAGCGAACCTTTGAAACTTGCAACTAGCCAGAATTGTGCATCTGTGGGAAACGATGTGAAGGTACATTCCATAATACGTGTATCATATTAATCAGTGATGTATCATGGATGAAATGGACTGTAACATTTCATAGGCTTACACTGACACTTATGGTCAAGTGTACAAAATGTAGCTGAAAAGCTGAGCTCAAAATAACTCAAATGGCCAAAAGCTGATGTGTCCTGGAAATAACTCTCGTTATCAATTTATTTGACAAAACATATTAGATGAGAGCAACAAAAGGGTATCTGTAACCTATGGTTATAGCTGTGACTAGGAAATAACCAACTGCCAATCGTCACGCGAAGCAAGCGGGAACATAGGAATCGCTTTGGTAGCATCTGGTAAAAATGTTGACCCAAATGCTATCCTTTGACCACTTGGAACAATGGCCATGGGAGTGACCCAAATGTTCTGACCTCATGTGACCTTGGGGACCTCATGCGACCTTTGTCCCCATTCACAAATGGCCTATTGTAGCCAAAATAAAGTTAAAACCCACTTTTTAGGGGCATTTGTATAAAAATGGGCAATACCTCAAATTTTCACTTGCATGAACAGATAGACCATACCACACTGGCTCATTAATTTCTTGGACATTGGACATTGACATAAATAGGCGTTATCTATGGTGTGAACTGTGCATAAATGCAATTCTTTATGGTGCGGCTTTTGGCAGCAAAAAAGTGGGCATACATAACATGTACAAGTAATAGACCTTTTCAAAATGGAAACATTGGGGAAACGTGTTCGGAGCAAAATACAAGTGCGCAAGCGTCCTTAAACACTTGCGAACATGCATAGCGCTTGTAAGTGACGCGCATTATGCAGATGCGAAATACACGTATATATTGTAAGTGCTGACGCCATATACGTTACGCGTGATGACCAGTTAGACGCTTATTGGGGTTATCATGTTCGGTGAACTTCGTTTTGAAAGTTCTGTGTGAACAAGACTGTAGGATTACTAATTTGCACATCACTTAAAATGGTTTTAATTGCTATTTGGAATATTTGGTGAAGTTTTATTTATATCAGAATCAAAAGCATTATAAAAGTATACTCATCCTTTTTTTTGTAAAGGTAAATAAAGGAGCAATTATTTTATTATTTTATGGCCTAGTGTTAAAAATAACTTGACCTCCATCCATAACCTTGCCTTTCTTTCCTTGTGTTTTTATTGCCTGAGACAACATCTGCTTGTAGCGCACCTGTTTTCCTGCAAAAAGCCACCATGACATTCCTCCGCATGGGTTTGTGATTGATCATCGAGTTAGTTCTGTCTTTTTAGAAATGAGGAAATAATTGTAACTGGGAAGAAGTCTTTTCATGTCAAGTTCATTTAAATCTACTTCATGGGTGACTGAAAGGGTTTTGTGGACAGAGTCGTAGCAGTGGTGGTGTTTATAAGGGAAGAGAGTTTTGAAGCACATGGACAAAAACAGGAATGCCAATAAGAAAATTGTTTTTATCAGAAGTGAAAGGGGAGGACAAAAGAATTTATTTTTAATGAAAAAAATGCTGAGATATAAAAATACTGAAATGGGCTTCCAAGTGTAATATTTTTTCATGGAATGAGGTTTAAACTCACCTGTATCATGATAAGATTCAGCAAAAGTAGACAAAGATGGCACCTATCTTTCAGCTTACTTTAATTATTAGAGTAAAATGCGGTTTGAAGATCATAGTTTTATTGTTTTAGCTCTTTGATCTAATTTTAATTCTGAATTGCTTAGTTTTGCTTTGACAGATTTGCCCCACACAGGTGGACCTAGTGAGATCTAAATATTATAATTCATGTGGTGGTTATGTTATAAACATATTATGATTAAAAACTAGTGGAATGAACATGCCCAAAAAAAAAAAATAAATGACTACTATTGGAAATATGTGTCATATTGGTCAGACCTATTTTATCATGAAGGAATTCAACACTTTTTCAATAGTACACACAGCAAAATTTAAAAGCTTGTGTCATTTGGACAAAGTGGACCGGCGTCATGAAAACAACAATTACTTTGACAGTCTGTACTGAAAGGACACTGCATTAATAATTTACCAGACTCTGTATTTAAAAGAGGAGCATCTCAAGAAAAATGAGAAAACAAAAAATGGAAAAAGGGTCAAGGTGTGACATGGGCACTGGTGTAATGCAAAGTCAAGTCAAAATAATTGGGGGTGGGGGGATAACTGCAAACTGGTGAAACCCCACACGGGTAATTGTAAAACGGTGTAATTTAAAAGAAAAAAATCAAATTTTGCTTCCGGAACTGGATACCTTTATGCAGCAACAACCCCCTTTAGTGGATTGGTCAAATAAAACTGCTGACTGCTAGCTTTGTGATATCAAATATGCTGTGAATATTCATTTCTATTAAACATGTTAAACAAAGTTGCCATTATATTTGTGTAGAACATGCCATCTACAACAAAAATCAGCAGCAGCAGCCGCCAACCGAATCAAGCCGCCAAATCAGCAGAGGGACCGGGAACGGAACGAGGCAGAATCCCAACCTCCTACCCCAGGTAAACCGCCAACACCAAATCAGTTCAACAACGCCTACAAACAAACAGCCTCAGCAGCAGCAACATACAATCCCAGTCACAGCAGCAGCCGCCGCAGCAAACGCAGCAGCAACAGCAGGACAACAGCAGCAATCTTCACAAAAAACATCGCAGCAGCCACAGGCCCCAAATCAGCAGCAGCAACAGCAGCAGCAGCCAGCCCCAGCAGCAGCAATCGGGACAGACGACGAATGAGGAAACAAGTGCAAATAGGCCTTCAAGTTTCGGAAGTTAATTCTGATATTCAGTAACATGTCGCGTATTTAACCCCGGCATGAGAATTTTTGGCTTGTGCCTCAGAATTTTTGGTGGGTTCAGATTATGCATTTGATGGATTTTCGCCTGGTAGGCTGACAGCATTTCATGCGGTTTACAACTTTGATAAAAGTGATGCCCATGACTGTAACCAAATACATTATTATATTGGGGGGTTAGATGACAACTGTTAAAATGCAGCTAGTTCAATAGGGAGAGCAAACGTTGGCCAGGTAGCCCCTCTCCCCAGATAACCCCTGATATTAACAGCATAACAGTGAGCTGTAACTCGTAGTAAAGGATTGCGGGTGTGAACTTGATATGGTTATCACAGAGCCTATTTTGTGCTGTATGTCTCTTGCCAGGTGGTAAATAACACATTCCAGAAAGAGGGAAACATTTAAAAAAAGAGGAGAAGGGAAAAAAATAAAAAATTGGAAACAAAATTAGTGGGAATGTGAAATTGACTGGCATTGTGGGACCATTTGGGGAAAATAGTGGTGTGCATTGGTATGTAGTTTGCAAATTAGGTAAACAGTTAATAGTTGAAGTCATGCTTGGTCCTTTTCAAATGGATAGTGGGAGGGAATTTGATATTAACTGGGCTGATAATGTTTGAGTAGCACCGACTGACCGTGCCCGGTGACCAATCACCACGGCATAATAAACAACATGAAAAGGATAAAACTGGATTATATATTGTGGGTATTCCATAGCCCCTCGAGCCATTAGTTGGTGAAGGTAATTCCGAGTTTGGGAATGCCCTCTCACAACCGCCCCAATATCTTTTAATCTTTGTAATTGTAAAGACCTTCGCCAGTGGCAATGTATTTTCAAGACAACATTATTTTCACAATGCCCCATTCGATAATTAAATTTGTTGGCTTAATATTTGTATGCATGTTCATGTACAAGTAGGCTTGTGATGATTCAATTTTTCAAAGGGTAAAAAAATAGTGTGTGAATGCAAGCAAACATGATCGGCCAATCGATGCCTTCAATACCGTATGTACAAGAGAGAACAAAATAACTCTGGTTCCAAGCTTTGTTTAGAGAAGGAAGCATGTCGAGTGTTTTCAGGTGCTGTCCAGGCACTGTGCTGAGAGCCGACACAATCAAATATGTGGCACGGCATGCGCAGAGAGCATGCGTACTTATATCGGACCATTAGCCTCCAAAGCAAAGCAAATTACCATCGATCTAGTGATGAGTAGAAGGGGTGCATGAATTATTCAGTGTGTTCTACTTTGCCCATTCACGAGCAAACACAGTTGGATGTGATAATTTGATAAAGCTTTAGATGAGCAATTCAAGAAATTTGAAGAAAGATGCAGGTCCATCTAAATTCCGAAACATCAAAATTTCAAATATGAAGCTCGTAGTGCACACCTTAATTCCCTACCAAGCCGCTGCAATTCAATAGTAAGGACAGCAAGATGCCATATTCCTTCGCAAGTGTCATAAATAAATCCACCAAGCTTTTCAGCTCAAAATAATCGCCAGCACCGTGAAATAATGTCAGTGAACTGTTGCCTTTTCTCTGTTGACTGTAAGGTAATACAACACAGTGACTAGCCTATCACTTTACCACACCAGGCAGAGAGGCACAAACAGGGCATTGGACATTACAAGACTGTAGCAGAGACCGGGTGCCACTATGCCGGCAAAGGGGGTAAGGACGACACAGTGTGTGTTGTAAGGGACGCTGGACCAACGAGGCATGAAGCTGCGAATCATACTAGTTTGTCCGCAAGTGACCCCTTACTCGTGCATCACACATTTTCGTGGACTCAAAAATTCTTCCCTGCCGTAATGATTATTTTAATTGGTTGGTTTCCTAAATCCGGAATGAGGTTAGCAATTGCCTTAATGCTTGAAGATATTTTTGCAACATGTGGTAATATTTGTATGGGTGTAAGTGAATTGCAATGACATGTTTAAATTGAAAATACAGTTAAAGAAAAAAATTAAACCATAAATGCAAAATGCTGAAAAAAAAGGTCAAAACCTTATAATGAACTGCAGTAGCTGATGTAAGCCGAGAATCCCACACACGTAGGCGGTTGTGCATTTTTCAATAGCGTTATGGGGGGAATGTGAGGACAAAGGTCTGTGACCTACATCATTGATCTTGGCTTTGCTGTCATACTGAAGAAGATCTAAATATAAGAAAGACCGTTACAGGTTGAACTTAGGATTACAATAATAAATGATATACAATTACTCTAGGGTGTCTGAGTGGGATAGTCTTAACCCAGTGTTGAGTCTTATCAGAAAGTTGCAACAGTTGCTTTTGGAAAATTCAATTATCCCAATTTACAAAAGAAGCTGAGATTTTGTAATATAAAAAAAGTTGTGAGGGCTCGGTTATTTATCCTCTTGAAATCATCAGTGCAGTATTTATGATTAGGAAAGTAGTTTGTTTCCTTACATGGAAATTGATGGAGAAAGCGCCTGGTTTTTAAAGGATACAATTAAAGGTAGAGAAGTGCGGGAGCCTCAAATAGTAAAAACGACATTTTATTTTAAGTGATTAGCGAGGCTCTACATGATTGCCACTAATCCAGTAAGTGCGATATGATGATGAGTTGCCGTCGGCTACATCTTCGAAGAAAATAAGCAGGTCAAACACAAACACTTTAGCTTTTACTGCTCAAATTTAACTTCATTTGATTTGGAAATACGGCAAATGGTATATATTGGTAGAACTCTGTATGATATTAGGGCGCATGAATGAAACAGTGGAGAATTTAGGAATGACATTCTGGGGAAATTTGATATATGGAGGGAATGGTGTCCTATGCCTAAGGAATTGAAGGGAAATTTTGAAATCTTGGAGGGAAAAATTTCCAACTTAGAGTGGAAATTTGGATTGTTTCCTGGGAAATGTAGCATATTTTCCAGCCCAGTTAGGGCAGTTCCCTCAGTCAGTACTAGCATTCCCATTCCATAGCAAGTTTCTTAACTTCACATTAGCAGTGCGCACAGCAAGTTTTATAAATTCTGCTATGTAAGGGGGACTGGCATATTGAATACACACTGTTTTGAAGCAAGTACTTGTGTGGTCACTCCCATGCCATCAGAAAGTAGGGAACTCGGAACCTGTTCCCCTGAAATTTGCAATTTGAAGTGAATTGGCTGGGGGGGGGGTGGCGGGGGGGGGGGGGGCTTTAAAATAGTGGAAAAGAAGGACTTGAAGGGAACAATGTGTAATCTTAGAGGGAAATTTCGATGTGTTCCTGAGGAATTTCATTTTTCCAGCCATTTCCACTCGCCTGTACTGTAATGGTACAGGTGATGCCATGTCCAAAATCATAAAAAATTAATTCAAACTATAACAGATCATAATATGGGATTGCCAGTATTAAAATGGCAATCTAAAAACGATTAATTATTTTGCAGAAATTGGACTGTTATCCAACAATTCTGAGTCATTTTAGCACCTGCATTCATGATAAGTGTGGAATGGAATTCTTTTGATATAGAACGACAAATTATCAGCCTCGGGTAAACAACAGAAGATTGCTCTGCTCTTTTTAAGAAACTAATTGTTAAAATGAATCTTGTTTAATGTGGACTTGAAAACTTAATTTTTATTCCAAAAAGAAGAAACACAGACTGAAATATTGAATTTCCCGAAAAAATCTGGGTCGACAAGTCATTAAATGGTCACGGCTCATTAATCGTTATTAAAAAGGTACAGGGTTTATATGGTTGAAAAAAGGAATTATGAGAGTGCAGAAGAATTGCTGTGTTTTGAGTAAGTACTTAGTATTTACCCTTGTATTTTATGATTAATATTAGTGGAATTTGTTTTTAGGAATAGAGCTGCCAGGAGCACAGGTGATGGGGCTATGTCAATAGAAGAAAGACAATGACTATTTTTAAACTTTTATCCAGTGCGATCTCTTACTCGAAAAACTTAAGAAATTCCCCACCTCTGCTCCAAAATGTTTGATTTTCTCTTTCAAAAACCATTGATCTAAAGTAAAAGATACCAGTTGTAGTATTTTGTAAGAGGTTGTGTCTAAAAGGGTTAGGGGTGTGTTTATTATGTTTACTATGACTTGTGAAATTTTAATATCATTTTGACATCTTGCAGAATTTAAGAAAGTATTATGCTCTTAAAAAATGTAGTTTTGAGCAATTGAATAAACATACGTCTAAGAGGCAGCACATGCTTTACTAAAAAGCAATTTTTGTCCATGTCCGGACTGCAACATCATGCTGTGCACACTTCTGCCAAAACCTATTACAACAGCAAGTGGTGAGAATACCCATACCATATCCTTAACTCAAATTGTGGGTTGAGCTTTTAAGGGAGGGCAAATTTAGTAAAAAAACATCAAAAGGTGTTAAGTTAACATGGGTTGATGCATGATGTGAAAAGTGACCGGACTGGTCCTTCTTGATCAGATCATTTTTTCTTGGTTGAGAATAGAATTAGGCCACTAGTAGTAGGACCTTCATTTCTGTCAATCAACGGAATACAGATCACAGTTGGCTTGATTGTAGCGAGGGGCGGGGTGGTGAAAATGACCTGATTTAATGCCATTCTTTTCAAATCATGGAAATCATAAGTATAAAGTGAGCATAAAGTGAAAGTATCTTAAGGCTGACCTGCAAACTATTGAAGGTAAAGAGAGCACTACTTAATAGTTTGACCTTATCCCCAAAAGTGAGGAAGGAGGGATACGAGAATCTGATAATATGCCTCAAAGCCCGATGTATACTCGCACCAATCGCTTTTCATCGCGGCGATTCTGCGATGATATTTTACATAGCTATTCGGCGCGATAAAAGTCATGTATACTCCGACGATAAATGTCTTATCTCGAGAAAGCCATTGATTATTATTTTATTGACAACTAATGTTGCAGTTGACAATTTTGATATCATTGAGAATTATCTACTATTCCGTATTTTGACGATTTAGCTCTGGATTTCCTGAATGAGATCTAGCGACTAGAATAGACGAGCGATATTATTTATGATACCAGGTCCAAAGGTTATATTAAAATTTGTTATGCAGGCCTTTTGCTCAACAATATAGGACTGATGTTGTCAATATGCATTTTGAATCTGGGCAAATAAAGTACATGTTGCGACTATTTTGTTTGTTTTTTAGCATTTATTTCGCACATCTTCAAGGACTTGTATGACTTGTATCATTATAATACACAGGCTCCAAACTAACCTAAGCACCTAAGGCAAATTTGTTGGTTGCCCCTACCATTTGCCTTGGTGCCCTAAAAACTTTGCTATTCTTTAACATGTAATGCCTTGGTGCCCTTTTAAAATTGGGCTAAATTGCTTTGCCCGCCCTAATTCTTATTTTGGAGCCTGTAATATTGTTAAATAATGCCCAGTTTGATGACCAGTAATCTACCTGATTTGTACACAGGAAATTTAAACTACATAGTTCTCCAGGTAGACAAGATGGATTATTTATTATTCTCCAGGAAAGTATAATAAATATCCATTTGTACACGGTGTTGGCCATGCATGACACGTGTGAGGATGCGATTCTCAGAGTAGAATCAATGGGTAAACAAAAAATTTTTGTACTAACCGCCAAAACTTTCTTCACGGTATCCTTAAAAATAATCATGCCTCATGTGATCATACGCTCGGGAATTTGTCGTACTGCTTTCAACAGGTTTTAATGTTGGGGCCATTGGATGAGTATTGTTGTTGAATATTGGGGTGATATGGAGAATTTTTAAGAGCAGGGTTCAGCTTGTTTTTTTTTTTCATGACGTCATTGTCCGACCTTGGCTCCTAAGACCAGCCAATCAGAGAATTTTCCCGGCTGCGATATCGCCGAGAGTTGAGCAAAATTCCACTCTCTGCGAAGCTTCAAAATCCAGTCGCGCGATAGAATTCTTTTGCGGAGGCAATAAAATCCAGGGCCCAAGCTCAACTATCGGGGGGGGGGGGGGGCTTTTTTCCTACTTCTTTCAGGTAGACCCCTCTAATGATCACAGAACAAGTTTAAAAAGGTGCTTCTTGTACATCAGCAAACCTGTAGGAAGCATATCAACTTCTGAAGCATCCTTCTGCTAAAATTTAATGACTGATGATTGAAAATTAGATTAAATTGAAGCGGGAGTGGACTCTAAATGTGTGGTTTGTTTTTTTTTTACCCGCTATTATTTTCATCTCATCTAGAGTTACAGAGAAACGGGCGAGCATTGAATTAAATAAAGACGAAAAATAAAAAATACACGTCCGATCCAGTCCCTCTCCGCTATCTAGGCATGAGATTTCCACTAGACCAAGGGGACTGTTTACTGTATACCAGTGAAATGAGCCTATGTATTTCGTCTTTATTTCAGCGTTTCAAGCAGCGTGATTATATATTTGAGAAAGGGGGGGCTTATATGCACGATTGTGGTAGAATCTACGACGAAACGAATCTCGGTGCAATGCACGCGAGATCAAGTAAAATATATACTTCCTCATCAACATAATGACATTATTTTCTCCTTGCAATCGACTTTACAAGCAACTTAACCATCTTGTGGCATTGTCAGAATCGTAAATCTGGCCCAAACACCATTAATGCTACAGGGCGTGCAATATGTTTGAACATCTCACCGTACAATTTGAACACAGCAATATGTCCACAACACAATTTGTGTTGATGTGGGAAAGCAATGTGCCTCGGTGTTTTGGACTGCCCCTGTCAGACTGATTAATCTTTACGGAGGCTACTGAATTGCAAATCTTTATGGGGTAAAATTTTTGTTTTTTTTTGTAACACAAATAGATACGAATTTTTTAAAACATTGATTTGTGTCAGTTTTGGGCTGGTTTTCTCAAAGGCCCGTCAAACACACAGAACGTACAGCAAACGTTATTTTACATGCACGAACAAAGCGGGGCCCCCCCCATGACAGTCACTGCACAAAGGTAGAGAAACAATTTTCCTTGGTTTAATCGAGAGTGGCCTTTCATGAGTGGCCTTTCATTTTCACAAATTTATTTTTGCAGAATTTGGCAAAATTTTTAGTTAAATTTAGCAAGACCAGTTTTGGCATTCTGCTTAGCAAGGTCCACTCATGAGTGTAATAAGTAGCAGATTTTAAGAAATTCTCTAAATTGCTGGAACATTGTGTAATTTAATATTGCAATTTTTTTTTCTTTTTTATAAGCCTGGGGAGGTTAGGCATGATAGGGTCTACAGAAAACTTGTTTTGAAACTAAAGACAAAATTTTTAGGAAACATTGTCTTTTTATATCATGCAAATACCCTTGATTGACATTTCAGCATTTAAAATAGTCAAGGTTAGCTTGCATTTTAGGAACTTTGTTCCATAATGAAGGAATTCAATCAGGGCTAGAATTTCGGCAAGAATCCGAGAATCGATTCTCGCAAAGATTCTCGTAAACTGATTTGCGTGAATCAATGCGGATTCTCGCAACCTTAACATAGGAGCGAATTAGTGATTCCCGCAAAATTTGTTTAATTTTATCCCCCCCAAATGATTTGGATCTGGCAAGCTTGTAATATGGCACTTGATTAGAGGGTAATGGCTGAATATTTTTAGCTTAGAGTGCATTGGCCAAAAATCAATGCACGCATGCTCAGTTTGACGACGAATAGTGGCACAAGTGCATTAATTTTTGCCAATGAACGAAAAACATACAGACATTAGACCTAATTCATAAAGGTTAATTTACAGCAGAATTTTTACAAGAAAAATCTGAACATGTCTTGAAATCCAATGCAGTAATGTTTCCAATGAAAAGATGCACATACCCGCCCATAAAATGAATCAATCCAACGTCGCAAGTAAACGTTCTAAGCACTCCTCATACGCTCATTAACATACTCACCGTGCAATGACAAATATCAATTCATGATTTTCGTCCAATCATATTTCTTCTCTCATAATAAACGTTCATAAATAAAGATTTTAACTAAATGTTACGAAGAGATTACGGCGGTCCGGTAAGTACGTAATTCCCGTTTCTAAAATTGAAAAAAAGGTGAAACCAGTGTTTGAAAATTCTCAAGACTGGAATAATACCGAAAGGCATTGTGGGAAAAAATGGATTCGCCCGTAGAGATTGCGTGTTAACTTTTCCGTGTCTGCGAGTACCGAAGTACCTGAAAAAAATGTTCAAATTTCTCGTTAGGTTCAGACCCAATTATGATACATATTTAAAACAAAACATAGTAACTGACCCTCTGATGCCAAAACTTCCATAGAACCCCTCCGTTTTCCGGAGATATTTGAGATTTAGTTTCATTTACACACATTCTCTATGACTGACTGATAACGTTAATCTCTCGCGCAGTACCAATTTAGATAATAACTTTCGCAGTCTGTGACACAGACTACACACTTTCTGGACCGCCGTATGAAGAGATCAAATAAAATGACTGCACAATAAGGGTGATCATGCTACAGAGCAATATGTCAAGAGGTTGAAGTCCATTTTGTAGCTACATTAAGTGGACATTATTCTTGATTAAGTCATGATTAGGTCATAATGATGGGGTATCCCATGAAATGACTAACTGTGCAAAGGCAATATTGACTTATTAGTCAGTATTCATTAGAGCAACAAGGTGGCCTCAATTGTAAAATCATTGTTATTTATTTATCCAAGTAACCAATTAATGTGCTATAAATAATTTGCCTTTGTTCTGGTAATATCATGTATGCAGAACGTGATGATTGAACCTAGTTTTTGACATTGTAAAGGTGCAACGAGAGATTTGAGGTACCCAAATGTATTATAATAATTTCATATAGTTTAGACCTCAACGATTTTCTTACCTTGTATTAGGTTTCTACGAAATTGTCTTAAAAGAGAGACAAAAGGTATTTTGATTTGCTTATCTTTCAATATAAAACATCGGCTGAATTTCGTATTTGCTCCTTTTACGAAATTAGAAATGTCCACAATTGTTGTACCAAAGAACATTTCTCAGCTTAATCCTTTCGATGGGGATATTTTTGATGGTAAGCCTTTACATCAGGGCAAAAATCAGGTACTTTTGAAATTGTTTTTAGGACACCCTGATATGTTAAATCTCTCGTTTGGCACCTTTAAAGGGGGGATGCCTATTTTTAAGTCCTGTTTTTTCATCTTGATAGAATGGCCTGCACCCCAAAACCCCATCTGTAAATTTTGCGCTGACATTTCAACCCGTTTTGATGTGAGAGCTAAAAATGAAATTTTGCAATCCCCATAGAGTACTGTGTAAAATTAATATTGGTCGACCAAAAAGGGGCACATTTTCGCTCATAACATCCAAACCAAACATCCTTTAGCCCTAAGATTTCACAGGGTAAATGAGAAAAATAGTAGCTTGCTTCTGATAACAAAATTTTGACCACTTCCGGTAAAATCTTGGGTCCCTAGGGACGAGGCTATTAGCGATCGGGCCATGGACCTTTAAAAGCTGACTCAAAAATTTTGAAATATAATTTGTGTATTAAAAACAGTCAACTAGAACTAAATGTAGTCACCTGAAACACTTAATTCCAAAGTTTGAGATAAAACCAATTTTTGCTTTGATGTAGTAAACATTCATGTGCAGTAAAACAGTTTCACAGGATATTGTATTTCAAAAATTAAGATCCGGAAATTTATTTCAATTCAGTTATTTTCTATATGAGGGATACTAGTATCAATTTTAGCTTAGATATTTCAGACATTGGACAGGCATATACATGCAGGCCCGTAACCAGGATTTTTTTGGGTAGGGGCAATATTTTTTTCAATTGCGAAGGGGGGTGGGAGAATTAGCACGTAGATTTTCACCAGAAATTGTAAAAACCCTATTTTTTTTTTGCTCGTTTTCTTTTTTGGTGTCTTTTTTAGATTAAAGGAGAACCCGTCCAACGATAATATTAACAAAAACTCTATAGAATAAATTATTGACCACATATCGAGTGGTTTCATCTAAAAACGGGATTATATAACCATGACAATGATTAAAACCCACCTATCCTGACCATGCGCTATTTAAATTAGCGCAAGTGTATAACGTGTTAATGCGATACCGCCGGCACGTTTGTGTCCTACACACCATCGGAAATGCACATTATGAAGCGTCACGTGAAGGTGTAGACGCTACTGTGCCGTCCGTATCCATAAACGTTACATATCCCATATACACTAGCGGGCGAATTCAAATAGCGCATGGCAGACTAAATGTTTTAATTCATTTTTATGGTGAGTATAATTTCATTTTTTCCATGAAACCACTCGCTTTGTCAATAATTATTTTTATAGCTTATATTGCATAAGTTATTCTTAGTACGGTTCTCCTTTAAGGGTTTTGGGGGCTTTTTTGGAAGGGAAAATTTTCCCTCATCGTTCCTCCCCTGTTTACAGTCTGTGTACATGCAAAAAGCATGATTTATCAGAAAATTGAATTTCAGCAGAAGTGTATTGGCAACCCAAATGTATGGCCCTCAACTTGATTTAAATTTCTGGTCTCCCTCATTCTTCACCATTTAGCAAAATGCAGGATTGTCAGAGATGTTATTACCTTGAAAGGACATTGAACTCCATTTCATGTGAATTTTGATAGCGTTTTATTTATTCCATGGGACATATTCTACGTCAATAATGAATAATGAAGTTTGACAACCGGATCGTAGTGCATACATGTGCATGATTAGCCAAACTGAAGTGATCTGTGCTTTGATACCACTCAACTTATTTTCATAAACAGGCGTGTGTATCCATTGTTCAATATATTGATTCCAGATTGTAGTTACACAGTCGATGAACTCGCCTGTGTTTTCTTCTGTATTGTCTTTCTTCTTTCCTGTCATATGCTAATATCTCCGACATGCAACATGTTATAATTGACCAAACTGGTGACAAGGACAATTACCCCACACAAACTTTGACAGACCAGATGTGTCAAAGGTCACGATAGGGGTCACAGGGATTAACAACGTACCCTTCATAATCGAGAATTAGCTCAAATCTCAGAACTAATACTGTCCATCTTGTAGACTTGATCAACACTACAAACAAGTCAATTATGACTTGTCATATGACACATGATTTAGGGTCACAGTTCAATACATCGAATTATTTTACACTTCAATCCACTACTCCTTCTACCGATTACATAGATGTCACTTGACATCATTTTGTGTGGTAGTTTGACATCCCCTACAAAAGTTACTTTAATGAAATTTTTGATCAAAGGTCATCCGGGGTCACTAAAGTCAAACTTCTTTACTGTGTGAAAAATTTAAACAAGTTCAAATAGAAAAATCTTTTAGCCCATCCTGTAGGACTTGAATGAGAGGTCAATAAAGATCATCATGACCCCATAACTAACCCTGGTTTAGGGGTCCAAGGTCAAAATACCTCAATTATGTTACACTTCAAACCACTGCTCTTCCTACAAATTACCTGGTATTATCATGTGACCAATGTATGTGGTGTAGTTTAACATCCCCTACAAAAGTTACTTACCGAAATTTTGATCGAGTAATGTGCGGGGTCACTTAAGCTCAAATCTTACTGTGTATAAAAATATAACTAGACGCAGGCTGAAGTTTGCACCTGAAGTGACCTTATGACATTCTAACATGTTGAAAATTGTTTGATAGGTCAAAGGTCATCAAGAGACAAAGGTCCAAATTTTCAAATGCTTGACAGCTGAAATTTGAACGAAATGATCCTTATTTGCCTTCTAAACATTGCTGAAATATTTTCGATATAAGGTCACTTAGGGTGCAAAGTCACTACCGGACTGTGTTCAGATAGTCTCCAGATCTAGTCATCGTGCCATCGCAAGAAAGCTGTGGTAAGTGCAGTAGCTGCCATGTAATACATCGTGTTGCTGTCAGTATTAGGTTAAGGGTCTTCTTGAGTCAGGGCTTTTAAAATGGTTCATAAGGTACTGTGTCCTTGGAGAAACCCAATTAACAAAACCACTGACCAAAGACTTAGCATATGAGTATGATTGATTGTAATTTCTGACTTCTGACAAATCGCAGCTATTACATTAACAAACCTTCTTGCATTCCCGTGACGAGTTAGCCCTCTGTGTCCTGCAGGCTACAAAGTTACTCGCGAGATCAAAATTTTATTAAAATTTCAAAATGCATTTTTCTCTTTCTATATTGGGAATCAGCATGAAAATTGGTTATTTATGAGTCCAAACAAAATAGTGATTTGTTGACGAAATCAAACACAAGTGCGCGTGGACTGTGCGGAAGGGGAACATCGCACCTCATCCAACTATTATGGGGGTTGGTATTCTCACAAGGGAGGCCAACTTCAGACTTTGGTTAATCAGGCTTAGTCCTTCATAATGGACCTTTAAAATTACAGTGAGTTGATGTAACAGTTGAAGATTTCTTATGGATGGTCAGAAAGGCCCCCCATGGAATAAGTTGATAGAACATCCATGTTATGAAGGACTAACCTGATTTAACCAAGTCTACTTCTTCTTAAACTTTATTTCCATGCCAACGCAACAGCAATACAATAAGTAAATTAAAATATACGATACAGTTTCATATATGAATTGGTTGACAGGGGGGAACGACCAGGAAAGGCCAAAGGCCAGAGTGTAATGTCCCTAACAATAATAAACACAATATTACATACAACATTTAAAATGACATGCTAAAGTTACTCTTTGAGAATACCAGCGTGCAGAGTCGAAAAAGGATTTTAAAGCACAGAATTGGGTGACTTATTGATCGAATCGGGAGTAGAACACACACTTGGAATCCTGGATAATCGCGATTTATTCAACTCCTGCCTCACCAAAAATAATCTTCAACATCCAATTTTTACCCTTATTAAATTTTAGAGAAAAAAATGGTGCAAATTTTTAAACGAAAGAGCTTGCACAACATGATTATTACCAGTTTGTTTTAATACATGTTATCATTATAAATAGAAATGACCATTTCAACACCTGTTTATGGAATCCAAGATTTTCCTACAAACATACATTTAGGCAAATTTCATGTTGGAAAAGAAGAAAATAGCCAATTAGAAAATTATGAATTTTAGTTCATACTTTATATAAAACACACTATAGCAGATTCCCAGATTGAAATCCACTGACATCGTCCTCATTTTATGCCCAATCAATTTTAATGTTTGGTTACCCATCCCAACTGCATGTGTATCCATCTAAATTTTAATTTTGGTAGTTGTATAGTCTTGTTGTACACGTGATGGCAGCTAAAATAGGAATTGTCATTTCTGTGAATGAGGTGATGCAATTGAATTCATAAACAGTGTTTTCACTTAGGAAATGAAATTACCCATTCTCCCAAAAGGTTACATGGTAAAATCCTAAAAAAATATTTGTTTGGCACCTTTTAAATGTAAAGATAATGGCTTAACTGAATATTTTACCAAAACAGCGGTGCCTTTATAAATGATTACGGTAACGTAAGAAATCGATCATAAAAACCCCAGCAATACCACCTCCATCTGATGTTTATTTAAATTCCCTGCACTTTACCGTGCCACTACGACTTAAATTGTCCATTTATTTAGAAAGTACAAAAGCCCCACCATCCTCGCTCAGTTGCCATTGTGCAACTCCCAATATAACCATATGTAGTGATATTAGCCATAATAAAAGGCCAACGATTTTCCCAGCAATACCTGCCACCTAATTCAAATCAATTTCATGTTGCTGCATTGACAATTTTATTCCCCTCCTGCTAGATTCAGACTGCCACTGCTTCCTCTCTCTACTATATACCTCCCCAGTTTCAATTTTCCCCTTCCAGTTGATTTTGATTCAATTTCACCACATTTTTTTCCTTTTACAATATTATCTTCGGCATTGACTCAGCAAGCCTTTGAATAGATCACTTGCCATTTTATGCCGGGGCGGCAAATTGAAATCCACCCCGCAGGTAATTATCCTCGAAGCCCTTCACTGAATTTTTCTGGCACTTACAACATCTACCTTAAGCCAGTAAGGAAAAAGTTTGGGAAAGGTTTGAAAGTACACCATAAATTCATGCAAAAAGCTTAGAAATCTACTACCAGGATGTACATAACACACAGTAGTGTTTGTGTAGCACAGGCTTGTATTACAAGAAGGTCCCTTACAGTTATATATTTGGAAAAATACAAGCACATTTTGATGATTTGATAGTCTAAATTGACATTACATTGGCATATTGATCAGTGAAGTTCTTTAGTCTGTCAATTAAGTTGGTAATTTTTCAACTCAACATTAGTTTGAATTGATGGAATGGTGTTATTTAGACGCCAGGGATTGGCTACATATCTACTAGGGACAAAGGTCACTATATTTATTCCCAACAAATTGGAGAAAATATTTCTGGATTTTGCATTTCCCTTTACATCACTTTGATACGAACTATACCAATCGGTAGGGGACTCTATAGAGAATTCTAAATCGCTTTTGGAACAGTTTGAAAACATTGGGTTTTGGACGAGAAAACTAAAAAAACAGGAATTGTACACAAAGCCCATGTTGTAAAATCTGTGCGCCTGGGTGTGGTATTCAGTAAATTGACTGAAGTGACATTTACTGGCAGTTTTCATGTTTGAAATGCCTTTTTCTCACACTCCCTTACGTCTTTCGGAACCCTCCATTGCACTATCGACAAAATAAACCCTTGAAGATCGATCTTCCACTACAATAGATCATTCCAATATCGAGAAAATTGCACAAATAAGGCAAAAACAAAAGTTGACCTTTATAAGCTGTCTAGGTAATATAATATATTTCTATGTGTTAAATATTCACAGTACACCTCTCGGTAGGTTTTTCTCCCCCTCTTTGTTTCCAATATTTCTCTTTTTGTTTGTTTAAAAGTTGTGCCAAAAGTTATCTCAAAGTGTCCACAAAAAGTCAGATATTGAAATCCCTTTGATGGTACTTTTGTTTGCCCAATGACGCCTGTCATGCAATACTGACCTTTCACAATTCTGTGCATAATATAAAGCCAAGGTTTATTTTTATCTTACATGTCAGTTTTAGGGTGGCTTTGGGGAGTTAGTGAGGGGGCATTTCTCTATCAAACCAGAGTTATCTCAGGTCATTAGTGCATTTGGGGTTGGGAAACAAAGGTACAAAGCTTTAGCAGCATGCATTCTAATTGGAAGGTTAAGTAAGAGGATCCTGTGCATGCCTCATTGCCTCTATGCAAGCCAGGCTGGCTCGGCAGCCAGGCAGGCAGGCTGCAATCCAATTTCCAATCCATACACAACTCTATAGACTTCCCTCTAGGCCAGGGCCGGAACTACTTTCACATGCAAATCAGCTTGTGTGCCCCTCATAAATAAGCCATTAGTCATTCAGCCTGCGTAGATTTGCTCGCTGCACACAGGCTCCAACACGGCACAATGGCGCTGAATAATGTTCCTTGAGTGCATGCATTTTGTGTTTAGACCTCACGGGAAAGCATACAGTGTGGAAGGCCAGGCTTTTAATTGGACCTTCAGGGATCAACTCAAAAGCTCCCTTTTATGTAGTTATAACTCGCTCTGCATTGTGGCTTTTATCTCTGCACAATTCAGTGTGAAATGCAATTTGAAAATCCCAACATGGCCCCTGAAACTCCTGACAGATGCAGGATTCTCACTAGAGTTAGCAGGCTAGGGACATTATGCAGAGCGCAGATAGAAGCAGGCTTGGCCATAAACAAATAGTTATGTGTGAATAAGTGACAAGAAAATAACTCGGCCCCACTGTAGCGTGGGTAAAAAGGCCTGGCATTGGTATTATTTTGTGGAACCAGTGAATGGGACTTGATGGATGTGTGCTTTCAAATATTCATGAGGTTATATACAACTAGAGATCGGTGGCAGCTGAGTTGGTGGATGAAAATTAATTGCCCCAATTCACATAGCAAAAACATAGGCAGCGAATTGTTTTTCAGAAAATAGTTAAGGGCAATTTGTCTAATCAACTTTTTTGGCTAATCAGCGGGGGGTTGATGACAACTTAACCTGTTTGTTATTCTTATATTTGAAAATGTTATTCTTTCTTGAGTTTTCCAGGTGATAGTAAAATTGAGCATTAGTTTTACTTAATTTTAAATTTTCATTTTCCATCAAACAACATGAAATGTACTCTTGTAGATATATATCTTAGATCAACAAAATTTGTAATAAAAACAGGCAAAAATCAACAACAAAAAAATCCTGGTTCTGTTGGTTTTTAGAAACTACTTTAGCCTCTAATTTATCAAATATTTTTATTTAATATGGAGTTCATTTGAATCAACTTGACACTATAAAAATATCATGAAAATCTTCAATTAAAAACTGAATATTGGGGGTTTAGCCTAAATTTATGCATTTTCATTTATTTTCAGCCGATTTTGGATATTTTTGCTGGATTTCACGCATTATTTTGTTTTGCTTTCGCTTTTTTTTGGGGAAAGTTCAATCTCAAGCCTGAAAGAAGTTTCTAAAAAATAGTTTTATTCACAACATTCATTTTATTTGCACATTCGTGTGATATTGTATTTTTTTATGTTATATTCATTAGATAATATATTTAGAGTTCTATCAAATGTTCTCTTAAATTTGTTTGAAAACATTAGTTTCCAAGTAATTGATTTCAAAGGGGACTAAAAGTGCTCATTGTAGATATAAAAGGACACTCAAAATTCAAAACTGAAAATTGACGCATTCAATTTTGCACGTTTTGTACTGCGATGGTATATAAGGAGGGAAAAATCTGTTGAATATTATATTTCTTAGTGCAATACTTGCCGACAAACATGACATTTCACTTGCATGGCTCATTGCTAATGCGAGCCTTCTCCCTTGATTATATTTCCTGGTGATACTAGCATGACTCAGTGTATATCGGGCCACAAGCGAAGGGACTTTTTTTTCTCCGCCGCCACCGCTTAAAAAATGAGCCTGGCTTGTTCAGCGCTTGCTTATTAAAAACGCGCCCAGGCTTTTTAATTTTTTATTTTGATGGAACTGAGTGCTTTGCCGCATTTATTTTTTTTTTTTCCTTTTTCAGTTTTTGATGGTCTTTGCCAAAGGCCGGGTTAAATTAGGGATATTGAATGTAAATGTGATGTTTGAAACTTGTGAAAGGGTTTGAATGAAGCAAAATAACTCAATTCAATATTGCATATGGTGGCTAATAAAATTGTTTAAATTCAGTTTGGGTTTATTATTTTACTATTTTGGAAATATCTCGGCATTTATTATGAACATAATATTTATTAATTCTTGATGATTCTAATTTAACAGCATTAGTTGCAAATTATACAAAATCCTACCATGTTTGGTAATTACCAACATGATTAAGAATGATTGCCAACAATAATTGATAACTATTTTTTTCTTATGTTCAGTCAAAGTATGTTTCACATTTTTTCCCTCCCACAGAGGGGAGTGGCCAACCCGATAACAATCGCACCAACATATGGCATGAATATTCATGTTAACTTATTTTTTTACAGCCTCAAATTTCTTGCTGCCTAAGCAACCGAGGCGAAATTGACACGAAAATAAACCCGCGGTGAATTATTTCTCTCTGTGATTTTACTAAATAACCCAACAAATCAAAGCCAGCGCAAGAAGAGCCGAAATACATTGCCCATGTCTCGACTGTGAATCCTTCAGATTTGAACATGTTGACTTGCCCAGTACTCTGATTTTGGAGAGTCATTCTCGGACTAGGTCCCTATCATTATAATGGATAGCCCTCCGGGAGGGTTCCCTCTTAATATTATTTTGCTATTTGAAATGAAACTTTAAAGGATTTGTAGTAATCATTTTGATCTTTGGCTCAGGTTGGAAATGGATGTAGGCTGGCTGCCATTAAAAACAAGACACATGTAAACATGTTAGTTTTGAAATAAACCACTGCATCAAAAATGGAGAGAAAAATACAATTTTAGTTGAAATTGAATGTGCTTGAACAGTTTATAACATTGATACACTCGGATTGATGCTGTCACAGAAACCCGTAATTTTAATTTCCAATTTTTGTAATTGTAGCAAAACGATAACGTAATTTTGAGTGGGAAAAAAATGCATCAAATGTAGTTTATCTTGATGCGTGTGTTGTAGTCTTTGATTTAGTTCAGTTGCGATATACATTAATCCTTTTAGGAGAATATTGTTGGTAGCAAAGGTTGCATGATTATTATTCTTTAGTGCACTAGTTTCTTTTTGCCCGAGTCCTACACAGGCTGATTGGTTTTGTGATTGGTCCAAGGTATCCAGTGAACCTCGGCTCTGGAGGGGAAATTAAAAGCAAATTGCATCGAAACACAAACCGTACAGTTTGTTCAGGTGGATGGCGAAGGCTTTGCTATACCACGGTGTTGCCATGTTTAGAAGCACACAGGCTCTTGTGCCGTAAAAAGACCAGGGCATATTCACTTTAAATCCATCCAAATATTTCCATGTTTGAAAAAAGAAACATGTTAGAATGTTAGTAAGAGGTTGGAGATGAGTACGCTGTGTCAAAATGTCTTTGTAGAGGAAGGGGAAAGGGAAATAATTTATAAATTTAATATTCAGTGTTCTTCATATCTCTTTATATACTGTACCACATGTAGCTACCTAAATAATTATAATTTTTTTATATCTTCAATACAGAACATGTTCTCGAGTTACACCTAGAAATTAGGTAATATTCAAAAACTGTTTTGAATCAAGACTTGTACAAAAAGTCCAATTCTCCACCAAAAAATGGTTTTGGGTTATTATAAAAATACAGATTTATGACATATGGCAACACTAGATTGCGAACACCATATTCATGCTGCAGTGCAGTCGTGATATTATTACAAGCTCAACGTTCAGTGTGGCAGCGAGGGAAATAGGTTTGGCTGGTTTCAGTGCCTTGGCAGGACAAACTGAAAGTGACGCCATCTTGTTGCAAGGAACCGGTGATGGAGGGGGACATTTCAAAGATGATTACTCTCAGGATCCAGGGGAAATATTGTGGCATGATGCGCCCCCATTTTGTCAATTTACCAAGATGAAAGGTTTCTGAAATTGTTTTTATTGTATCATAAGATGATGAAATCTAACTACAGTTGTCAAATTTATCCTTACAAGTGCTTGAATAAAGGACGGAAGGTAAGAAATGTAAATACTGGCACTCATTGAACAACAATTTGTTTTAGGTACACAGGGTATTTAGTTAACATTGAGCAGCAAGCATATGCTTAGAGAACCTCCAATAACATTTGGACAAATTTAAAAAAGCCCAATAGTTTTGCTACAACTACAGATAGAGATGGGTGGTTTTATAAATTTCTCAGAACTACTAACATTGTTCTCAATGGAGAATTGAATCCAGCTACATAAAGTAAAGGAAAAAGTGGAATTAAATGAGATGCGACCTTGTTGGCCCAAGTGTTAATTTTTTTCCTTGGTATCACAAAGGCTTGTCATCTTGATATCTTTTGTTCATTGTTATTCTTCTACCAGCTAACCTTCTTACTGCTACTGAATTATGTGTAATTTGGTTTGACCACAATTACAATAAAGCAATCAAATGTTTGTCCCTTCACTTGGCACCCATCCAATGTCTATCTGAGGCACTGTGTAAAGAAGTGATAATTGTATGACACTAACCTAGCATACTCAATTAAATAATTAAAGGGTATTTTTTTAGGGGATCGCTACTTTTTTATGACCACTTCCAAACATCCCATCCACTACCTTAACAGCTGTATATCCTGTGTCTGACTTTAATATTCAACAAGTGTTGGAAATTCAAACAGATCATGTTAAACTCGCATGCTACCGGAACTCTGAAATCCCTGCTCACATCCTTGGAGCTCTAAAGTGTGTTTACTATAGGTGGATACTCCACATAGGGCCAAAGCAGCCAGTATGCATTACCAAATGCCAAGGTCTTCTTTCACGTAAAATTGAATACGGAATTGGACTTGACAAATGCCACTCAAAGCACTGTGACCTAATTTGCGCCAAATTGTTTATCAGTTCTGCCTGGCAGGTGTTCCACCGAGTCAGGGCTATCCCCAACGAGACAAACAAGACTTTTTTTTTTCAATTTGGCCATGCAGGAAGTGAGATGGTTTTGGGGGAATACCCGAGTGTTATTGATTTGTTGATTAAGCGAGTGTCATTGATAATGTTCCTTTAGTGATGCTATTATTGGGGTAATTCCCACAGGGAGCCCAATAGGTAGATAAGAACATTCATGAAAAGCTAAGATAAAAGCTGTGTTTATTTTATACATCACTGATTTATTGCTCACCAGAAATTAGGGGAATTGTTTAGTTGTGAAAGTGGGGGTTTATTTGATTTAGAAGCATAAACAAGGTGAATGAATTTATTGGCAATATCCTGGGATTGCTGCCAACAGTTTCAATTGACCCTTGTTTAGTAGGAAAGAATTGAAGCAGGTTTTTGAAACGGCTTATTTTTCATTCAGCTTAAACCCGCATACAGATGCATAGAAAAATAATTCTCTGCAAAAACTTTTGACTTGTTCACTTATTGCACAAATGGAGAACAGTTATGAACTCATTTTAACAAATTCCCACAAATTTCTTCACTGGCTTTGTGTGTAGCTGAGGTATTTGTACAGCTTTCGTAAGCTTTTTTAAACCCTCTCAGGCCAGGTAGATTCTGTATAGGTTAGGACACATAGGTCAGTGGCTTTTGAGATGGCTTCTCACATGGCCTGTAGTCATTTGAGAAGCCATCTCAAAACCCACTGGCACTGACCAAAGACTGAGGCTGTTAGTATTCATTTGATTGCATTTTTCATGCTGATTCTGAAAAGCCTGAATAAGGATATAAAGATGCATAATTTGGACTTGATTTGAAAAAAAAAATCTTTAGTTTAAATTACTTGCAGGCATGAGAATGTTCAGCCTTTTGCCTGATTTCAGGTTTTTTTGTAGTTCAGATTTACAAAATTTTATTTATTTTCAGCCTGTCTTAGGGCCATTTTGGTCTTTTTCAGTTTTTCAAGCTTTTTCAGGTCAATTGTCAAAGTAGATTTTTAGTGTCTGGTACTTGACCAACTATATTCTCCTGAAGGTGCAAAGTTTTAAATAAGAATTTGTCAGTCAAACAAAAGGAAAAATTACATTAGCTTTGATGAAAATTGCAATGAACTGAACTAATTCTTTAGTAAGGTAAAATTTGCATATTTTGATAATGCAAATGCTGTTGTTAAACTAAAACAGTTTTAGAGTACCATCACATCACCCCGACATTCTTCACATTCATTATCATGACTGCAAAGTATTAGTGTTTCTAGCCATCCTCTAATACAGAATGCTTCATGTAAACAGATCAATTCTCCAAATCAATACTATTGTAAATGGTGGTTCGCTTTAGGCCCAAAATGATCTCAAGCGCTAGCACATTTTAAAGTTGCACATGTCTTTATTGTGTGTTAAGAAAGAAACCTTGAACACTCTCCCTCCCCCCAAAAATGGTGTGTTGGTAAGGCTGTGTGTAGAATCACATGGACTTAGTACATGTATTTGTCCAAATGACATTGCAATTCTGGGATTGGTACAAAACATCCTCTGTGATCTTTTCAGATTACTCTACATTTCCAACCAAGTTTTGAGGCATTATGCTAGGCTATACCACTGTTTGCATGGTTTTACCATTTGCAGAGCCTTGAACTGGCAGCAATGTGAATGGAAGCATAAATTTACGCAAGTTCCTGGTTAGATTCTCTCTCTCTCTCTCTACACAAAACCAGTTAAGAAAACCTTGCAAGAGGTGTGTACTGCCCTCATTTATTCTATTGCTATTTTGAGGCAAAAGTTGCAAATGGTAAACCATGCAAAAGTCTTTGGGAAAGATTCTCCATATTAATTATGTTTAAATAAAAAACGAACACACGCGCTCATGCACATGCGAATACATTTATATTTCATTGTGAGGAATGATGGTGCTCGCAAGTATTTTGGAGGAAAACCCAAGTGCCCAATTTTTTGTTTCGTATAAAGATAGTTGAGCTTTGACCGCGTGGCCATATTCAAAGGTGAATCGAAAGCAAAACACAATAGAGCCGTCATCAGAGATGGCACTCTGCCCAGATGTCTGTGCTTCTTGTATCAGGAACAATAACCAGGGACTCAAACAATAGACAACATTTTCATGCTTAATTGAATTTGGCTTCCATAAATAATAAAATCTACCTCATATGTAGGTATGTATCATGTCTGAGCTATCTCCGGGTTTAGCATAACATGGATGTAAGAAAAATAATCCTTTAACACAGGCCCTTGTCCACACAGGCCCTTGTCCACTCAGTCCCTTTTCACTGCCGTGCACCGTGGTAAAGTGGCATTCCTTCAAGATAAGGATGATTGTATACAGAAGTACCAGTGCTGTTTATGTTGACCCGTTTTGCTACTATCTTGCGAGACTTCCATTTTGTTATTGTGCCTCAGACCATGTTTTGTCAAAAGTACCTCCATGTTTTTGTGTCGCCTGCCCTAAGGCAGGAAGACACATAAAGCATGTTTCTATTGAAGATCCTGTATTTTACCGGTAAATCTCTTACTAGGAAAGAGCAAGGAAAAGGTGGATAACGGTCAGTTTCTATTGGGCGCTGTTTACCGGTAAATACTACCTGGCTGCTGTCGATCAACTCCACATAAATCTGTGCCTGCAAAAGGTCGTACACCGAGGTCAACACAAAGCATCGTGGGTTTACCTTTTCAACAAAAATGGCGGGATCTGCGAGAGTAGGATTGATGTCGATTTTGACATTTTACAGCCAAAATTCTGAGGCAAATGAGAGGTTAGATGGGTTAAATGTTCGTGAACATCAGAGAAGGGTTCGAAGATACGTGGAGTTGTACAAGCGGTGAGAGCTGCGATGTACGTAAGATCGAGGTGGCACCGCCGAATCCAAGCCCTCATCTCTCTAGTCTACGTTCACACGTAGGGCCTATCGTCGATTGTAATCACGCGGTATTATTAATTTCCGTTTCCTCGCTTGCATGCGCACTGTTGCAGAACGGAGTGTGTTTCTATTGGCGTTTACCGGTAAGTGACGCCGCTATTTTCCTTCCTCGAGAAGGAAAATTTTGCCGGGTTGATTTACCAGTAAATAGTGAGGGAGGTCAGTTTCTATTGAGCACATTTAATCCCTTATCCGTCTCTTTTCCGGTAAATGGTAACAATAGAAACACACCTATAGGGATCACTTTGTCCACTGTTGTCTGTGATGTCTGTTGTGAAAAAGGGTTAACATTTGCCTCTAATATCCTCATACTTTGGTGGATTTAAACCAAACTTGGGTCACAGGTGCAACATGGCATCCCTCACTTTTTGATGAGGTCAAAGGTCACATGCCAAGGTCAAAGGTCATGTGAGGTCAAGTTGTAAAATAGGCTGAAAATGTAAAATTGATCTCATTTGAAAAGTTGAAGTTCAATTGGAACCAAACTTGAATCATAGGTGCAACATGGGATCCCTCATTTGTTGATGAGGTCAAAGGTCGCATACCAAGGTCAAAGGTCATGTGAGGTCAAGTTGTAAAATAGGCTGAAAATGTAAAATTGATCTCATTTGAAAAGTTGAAGTTCAATTGGAACCAAACTTGAATCATAGGTGCAACATGGGATCCCTCATTTGTTGATGAGGTCAAAGGTCACATATCAAGGTCAAAGGTCACATATCAAGGTCAAAGGTCATGTTAGGCCTATCATTCACTAACCGCGATGGCAGGCGACACAAGCGGTTCGAGGACCGATTAATTTTTATGTTTGTTTGAAGCTAGAGCAGTAAGTAGAGCTGATAAATCAAAATAAAATGACAAATTCTAATTGTCCACGAAGTGTTGTCTCACTAAGGTCATAGGGTCAAACTAGCTCAGACTATTGTCCATACAGGCACTACCCTGGAAAGTTCACTGTGGGTTGGTGTGCAGCACCATAGAGGACTGCCAAATCGTGTACCACGCATTTTTCAATGGGAATGAATTTGGCCATGAAGACGAGGTTGGAACGAGTTTGGGGTTTATTCCGTATTGAAATGTGTGGTACACGATTTGGCACTCCACAACTCTCGCAGTGTGCGCCAGAGGTTTCTTTGTGGTAAATCAGCTCAGAAAAGGTTGCGTTTGGTTAAAATGATTCTTATTGTCGTGGGCATTAACTCTTGAATTTTAAAGGTAGCTTCGAGTTAGCCTACCCCTATCTCAATGTCTTAACAAGCCTTTTGAAGGCAAAATGTACATATTTGATTTTTGCCATATTTGAAGTGTTCTGACACCCCAAAAAAAAATGTTTTTATCTTGAAGCAAAAGTAACTTGTTATAAGAAAAATAAGATTGTTCACAGCTTCCCCAATCATATGGCAAAGCCAGAATTAACCAAAATGAAATTTATTCAAACAATTATATTGGAGATGCAGATAGCAAAAGACAAAAACAGGTTTCAAATGAAGGGGTTATTCACAAAGCCTAGCAGCTTGAAACCAACACTTAAGGTACATCTAATAAGAGAAAGTTGTAACAAACAATGGACAAAACAGTTACAAGACTGATAAATATGCTACTTGCTGATCAGCACCCGAAATGTATTGGGTGCGCCCAAAAATCTGGGTGCTTGTCAAGTAAGCAAGTGTTTTCTGGTGAAATTCCAGTGAGGAGTACATTTTCTGAAGAAATTGGTTGGGTACCGGTATATTGCCGTTTGAGTGGCCAAATATGGGCATTTTGAAAATTGTTGACTGCCAAATTGGATTGCTGTTCAACACACATTTACAGCTATGACATCTGTTCTATTCTTAGAATCTCACTGGATCCTAATCCTATGATGAGTCCTATTTAGAGATACAATTAAACATTTGAGTGAAATTAATTTTGATGAAATATGACCAAAAAGTATAGTCTGTGTTTATTGCCATTAGAAAGTCTTGCAGACTGGAAGACTAGTACCAAATTTTGTTAAAACCTTGTTATGATTTCAAGTTGACACAAAATGGCCTTGCCAAAATTGTGCTAAATACAGCCATTTAAGTTTAGATCATTTAACTCTGATAAATATATAACCTCACTTGAAAAGTAGACTTGGCTCAAATGTTTTAGTTGTATCCAAAAGTGGAAGCCAGTACTCGAACAAATTGTCAATTTTTCTCTGAAATTCGGTAGTGTTTTCCTTACAATAAACTTCAGTGTAATGAAGACAAATAATTTCAGAAATGTGTATTGTTGTGACAAAATGATTCAAAAAAATTCTGTATTGGCCTACATGGAAAGTTTGCCTCAGTCTCTTGTTCTGATCATATGGGACTCCAAAACAAATACAGTGACTTGCTATTTGCCCAATTCACTATTAAAGTATTCTAATTTGTGACATCAATAATTGCATATTTTTAGATTCTTTACGTACGATATCATGTTAAGTGAAGGTTCTTAGACTAGATAATAAGAAAACTCCACAGGCAAATTTTAAATCAGTAAGTGGCTAATGTATATTTATAAACCTTGAAAAATAAATAAGGACGTTTTTAGTTATTTATGATTCATTCAAATGTAACGCAAATTACAACCCATTTTATTATAAAACCATATTCCCCATTTCAGTTTACTTCGCCAGTGTGCGTGTGTGTTACTAAAATAAGCAGGTCACCATCAAAGCTTGAGTGCCATATTTTTTCCCCTTTTGTAAAAGTTCACAATATTGAGGGCACTGACTATCATTATTAATAGGTGAAAGTAAGGACAGAATCAAGTGTTCACCCATCCTTCCATTATGTCTGGATGGCGAGAATCAGTGTGGAATAAAAAATGGCATGTTTATGGTGAAATCTAGGTGAAACAAAATAGAGGCTATTTACGAAAAAATGTAGGCTGCACAGTTCCTGGTGGCAGGAGTAGTTATTGCTCACTGACTCACTCTTCCTATACTCAATTTTGGAGCTTACTGTAAATCAGTGTTTCTAGACTTACGAGATGAAGTCTTCATAGTTAATCAAGTATGAAGCAGCCCTGGCAATTTAATGTCCCGAGGGAACATTTTCTTGGAATAGCAGATAAACCAATCCCTTGGTTTGTTTTGGTTTTTTCTTGTTAGCAGACTGCAACTATAAAAAGTCCCAAACTGCAAAATCATGTTTTTTTATTAATATTCCAAAGAAATTCAGCTTTAGCCAAGCCAGGAACATTCCAATTTCAGCATTAACTAGTGAAAGGGGCACTGTTTAGTTGATGAGGGCAACTTTTTTGCGAATCGTAAAGAATGATTAAAAATTGCTTGACAAATATGACATGCTTCAAGCAAAGTTAAGACAATCAAATTTGAGAGAAATTTGTTAGTGCATGCTGGGTGTGAATTAGGGCATCAATGTGGCATGCTTAAAAAAAATGGAAATGATTTCAACTACACTTGGAATTAGTTCTTAAAATATTGAACCTTTTTTGAGGCCTGTTCTTGCAAAAATTGCAAACAACTACAAATGAAGATAAAATTGAATGTTGTCCATCCAGAGATATTATAGTATACCGTATAGAAAATTTTAGCATTGTTTTTCCGTTTCATACTTTTGCTGGCTGCTTGTTAAACTTTAAATTGGGCATTTGACAACAATTGCATGCATGGCAAATTGTGCACAAGGAATAAAATTATGTTTATTACTAGTATCAGTTAATATACAATTATTGCAACAAAGAGGTGGGTATTGATTTGATTTGAATACATTTGTTTGTTTTGAAATGTTATAATTCAAATTATTGATCAATTTTCAAAACGTGGGATTGTATGTTTAACATTGCATGATGTTATAATGGAATGGAATAACCATCGGTTGTCAAGAACCTGACAAGCAGGTTTTGCATGTTCATTAAAAAAAAAAAAACTTAAGTATATCCTTGTAGTTGTCTAAAGCTGCGTTCATAAAATAAAACTCACAGATAAGTGGCTGAAATGTACAACCTAGTTGTATTCCAAAATCATCTATACCCTTGTTATCTTTGACACACGTAAGTTATGTCTGTATAAAAAAAAACACTAAGTGTTAGGGTGTTACGTGTAAGAATTGGTGTTAGGTGGAGTGGTTTAAAAAAAGTAACATTTTTTCACTTTCAAAATTTGAACATGTTTAATTATGTGTTCATAGTATCAACTGAGTGGTATTATTTACAGGGTTTTAAATAGCCACTGCCAGATGCCACCCAATACTTGGTCTTTGTTGTGTTTTTTATAATGAAAAAGTGAAAGCCGTGCATTTTTTGCAAGATTCCTGAGGTACTAATTCATGTTTATTCTTTTTTTCCCTGTCTATTTGCAGGACTTATCTGGGTCTCTGGATGATCTCTCCACTGGCAATGAATTTGGCCAGAATTTACCAAATAGTAGCCAATCTAATACAGCACCGCCCTCCTCACAAGCCAACAACGATAGCTATTCGACGTCGTCGGCTTCACAATCCCCTCACATGCACCCGTCTGTGTCGGCCCTTCGACCATCTCCATCACCTGTTGGTTCCCCGGCCAGTCATCTATCCAGGTCTTCTCTATCCCCAGCTAGTGTACCAGGTTTGTTCAAGCAATTTTCTGAGATTATCAAGAATTCTTAAGAATGTAGATGTTGCATAATTGTATCGCTTAGAAAAATCTTAAAGGCTGACTCAGAGATTTCAAAATATAACTTTTTTGTGTTATAATTAAAAATAGTCATATAGAACTAAATATATTCACGTAAAATGCTTAATTCCAAAGTTGGAGATGAATCGGGTTTTTCGTTTGTATGCAGTGAACATTTACGTACAGTATAACAGTGCCATAGGATACTGTGTAAAACAAAATTTCCGGATCCGGAATTTTATAACAAAGTTGTGATTTTCTATATGAAGGACTTCGATTTGAGCTTAGTTATTTCACGTGCAGTGATTAGTATATGGACAAGTATTATGTATATGCAAAAAACACGATTTGTTTGAAAATTGAGTGCGCCCTCATCGGGAAATCTCTGAGTCAGCCTTTAACTGGATACATAGCCATTCAAATTAGTATATATTGGTATTACAATGTTGGAAAAAGAATGTGTGAAGAATTCAAAGTACAATAAAACATTGGACTTGCATACATTATTCTAGCCATTAATTTGAATATGAGAAAGCACTGAAAATGGAATTGGACAGTATTAGATTTTTATGTGCTTAAAACACCAAATGAGAAAAAAATGTATTTTGCCTCGCTTTGTTTAACACACATACTTGTAGAGCCATAGTGTGACGAAAAAAAAGCTACCCCCACGAACACAATGGTCTTGAAATTCATATTCTCACAAAAAATTATTTTGCAGGCACAACAATTTTCAGGCTTTTTGGTTTTAAATTTTATTTTCAGCCCGTTTTAGGGCAATTTTGGTCATTTTCACTGTTTTTTGGGATTTATCAGATTGTCGAAAGTGATTTTTCATGCCTGATTTTATAGAAAAATCTGTTCCTATACATTTGGCGGTTAACAAATTTATTTGTAGAAATTTTGGAAATTATAGCAGTGTCCTTTCTTAAAAATGATTGTGTTACAGGTGGGTCTGTCACACCTCAACCACCCATGGTACCACCTTCCAGCCAATCGGAAAGCAGCTCTCATAATCAAATGAGCCAATCACCATTAGGCTCTCAACCAGAAAACAGAGGTAAGAGATTCCCCTGGCTTTTTTTATTGTTTCTTTTAGCACAGGTTACGGGTGTTTCCAGGTAAGCTTAAAAAAAAAAACCATTTCTATTTTCAGTGGGTCACAAATTTAGACAGATTGGGTTTTCCAGTATTCACCCCAAAATATATCATCTTCAAATTTTTGAAATAATTGCGTGTCTTTAGTACTAGTTTTAGTAGTGTGGGAACAAAAATAATTCATTCTTGCATTCAAAGTTCAGCTTTGGCCCAACTGATAAGGTCTGATGATCAAGCTCAATGGGATTTATTGACATGGATTGGTTGCTATGGCTGAACAGCCATTTTAGGTCAAAGTTCAATCTGTCAGAACATGTGAATTGGTTGTTTGTGTTCATTCATGTGAAAGAGATTGATGATCAATTATGGGTTGCATTTAGCTGGTTCAGGAGAGCTTGTTATATCGGCATTGATTGCAACATTAAGCCGAGGCTTGCCGATGAATTTGTATGGACGTTTTTTGTAATGTTCGCGGCACTTTGGCTATTGTCTGGTCTTATTTTTTTAGTGTCAGTAGCAATTTTTGTTCAGTAATTTACATCTTGGCTTCGTGTCCAAAATCATTTACCCTGTAAATACTGCCCAAACTTATTAGCCATTGATTGAAAGTGATTCAAGCAGTGACCAGGTAGAAGCAGAGTATGGCCAGGATTAAAGAGCACGGCGGGTTTGCATTTAGTTATGGGCTTTATGAAAGCAGGTGCTTTGATAAAACTACTCGCTTTATTTTAAACAGAAAAATATTGAGCAGGTGTTTTGATCACTTGTTACTTTGTTGTTGTGGTTTAACTTGAAAAAATGTTAATTGAAATTAGAAACAAGAAACTTTATTAGTAGAGGAAGATTTTAGATTTGATTGTATTTTCATGATGATTGGTACTATTGGGTTTAGTGCTTTTCAAGTAAACAATTGCTAGTCTAATTTACTAAGTAAAAAAACTAATTAGAATTTGTGTTGATAAAATTAGTTTTGGAACCACGCTGCTTAAACCGTTTGGCTCAGGTTCAAGTGACAGGTTGTGTTTTTTTAAGGTTGGAAATGTATGTAGATCAATGTATACACACACACACACACACACACACACACTACTGAAGCAGTGTCAGTGTGCACATGACCCTTGACATCTTCTTACCCCAGCCATGAACTCAATAAGCACCTGAAGTGTTCATGTACTGAGAAATTTGCCTGTCTTAATAATACCTGCCTACTTGTAGGCATAATAACAATGGACATATTGGTTGGATTTATACAAAGGCATATTTAAGCATTGTGAAATATCCTGGTTACATTTTGTAGGTTTACTGGCCAGAGTGCATGCGATCAAAGATAGGCTCTTATTTGTAAAAAAAATGAATTTCTGGACAGTTGCATTATAAAACTAATAGAACTTAGTGTCTATGTCTAAACAAAATTGTCTTGATTAAAGTAGGGGAAATCTGAAGGAAGATTTAGCATCTTAAAAAAACAAAAACATGCATGCATGCACATATGCGTTTGTGCGTACATACGTGCTGTGCATGTGCACACTCACACAAACATACACACACACACATGATATTTCCCACTTTTATTTTTTATTTTAAAAGCATCTAAGTTGGGCATGTGTGTTAAGGATGTGTGTCTAACTTTATCTGCAGATTTCATCTTTATATCAAAATTTTCAAGCATTTTGGAATTTCTGTTGGCAAATAAACAAATTGCAACACAGTGGCCAAATTGATTTGCACATTTTTAGAAAAACTCAAAAACACCATAATCAAATGCAGTTTTAAAAAATCTTTCCCCAAGGATATCTATGTAATTGTAAAACAGATGGTAAGATCATGAAATCCTTTTTTAGTGAAAAATTGCCTTTAAAAATCCACCTACTACAGTGCCAAAAGCGACTGTAGCGTTTGAGAAATTGAAGAAAACCACAGCTATACGGCGCCAGCATCCTGCTAGTTGTGAACTCATCCATTACATCCTCCATCTGAATTGCCAAAGAGTCGTCTATAGGGTGATTAAGAAAGATTTTTTTGGAGAAAGCTATGTATAAAAGTGGAAAGTATTTAGTCTTGGATTCTATTTTCAGCAAAGGAATAACTTTCTACAGTTTATTCTACAGTTTATTAGTTTCGAAGAACAGAGTATATGGCCAAGTAAAAGAAAATACAGTGTTTCTTGTCCCCGCCTGCTGATTTTTGACACTCTCGGTTTTTTTTTATTTTCAAAAATTCTGCAAAAATTAAACAAGTTTGTAAATATTTTTAAAAAAAATTAGCTTATGAAATATATCCATCATTTTCAACTGAATTTTAATGAAAAGTACTCTAGAAATACTCACAATAACCCCCGCAGGCATCAGCATTTCCAAAGAATCTCACTTCACTTGCGAAACTTATTGCTATGAAAATGAACATATATATCGTCTCACCAGCCTTTTTTAAACAGGGTAGCCATCTTGAAAAAATAAAATAACAAAAAATACAAAATAATAAGGGCCTCCCTCACCAATTTAAAAAAAATATGGATGAGAAGCATGGTATTTTTTACTTGCCTTAGAAGCTACAAGCCGAATTTTTGATAAAATTGAAATGATTTGCTTCCAGTTGGGTTCCCCCATTGAAAGTAGCTGCAATCCCTATTTTAGTGTGCACATTTTTAGAAATGCAGCTCTTCTCCTCCTATGTGTTGTCATATGCCATTCTCGACACTTTTCTCCCCCTTACTAATTCCTTCATTGTTTATGCGCAGACTTTGGTATTTTTATCGAAACCACAAGGATGTGTCATACTGAACTGCAACACATCTGTGGGTATTGTAATGCAAAAACACGTCAGGGGAAATTCATTGATATGAATATAGATGTATCAAGGAAGTGGAAAATTTGCATTTTGATGGGTAGTTAAATGTGCACTGTGACATCTTTAGCCTCATGCCGCCTCCCATTCACCCTGTCATACTTAGAGCAACTGTGAAGAGTTAAACATTGGTCTTATAGGATAGGGCTATCTAACATTAAGTAAAATAAAAGGAAATATGGGTAAAAATAGCCAGAATACCTGACAAAGAGGAGCTGGAAACCGTGCATTATTTAATTGTGACATCAGCAGGGCAGTAGAGTCACTCCTCATTACATGAATGGGCTAATCCAGTATTGTCACTAAATGACTGGTGTTATGCTGGATGCTCCTATTTATAATCACTCTACTGATCTGCTGAAATCGCTACTAATAGTACAATTGGGCAATTTTGCACAATGCTTTTTACCAAGAAATGGAATTGTCCACCAGCTTTTTGGAATAAGTTTATTCTGGCTAACACAGGTGTATCATATAAGATAGTCTCATCTCATGGTTAATTAAAAATTATGATATTACTAAAAATACTGTGGAGGACAACTTAGTTGGGGGGGGGGTGGGGGTTAAGACTTCTGTATAGTCTCACTGTTAGGGTATGATATGGATAGGGTACTAGGTTAATGGATAGGGTGCTAGGTTAATGGATAGGGTTGAAGTAATATACAGATTGGGTTGAGGTAATGAATAGGGTTATGGTAATGGATAGGGTTAGAGAAACGGATAGGTTAGGGGGAATGAATAGGGTTTAGGGAATGGATAGTGTTTGGATTTAGGATTAGGGTGGGATAAACACTAAAGTTGTGAATCGAGAGTGATTTGAAAGTGTTCCTGCATGTTAAAAGCTCACGTGCCAAGCATAAACTATACACTGTCAGGATTCTCAGACAACTTGAAAATTGTAAATACGGTTAGTATGATCTTTTTTTTAAGCAAGATGAATTGTTTGATATTAATAAATTACTTGACCAACATTCAGAGCACTTTGTGGGCATGGAGCAAATGATAATTTGAGCATGATTTTCTCAGTATCTTTCACATATTTCGTGACAGCATCACAAATGCCTTGCTTAGACAACTTTCCAGGTGATATTTTCACTTTTAATTTTGCACGTTCATTCTATTCTTGCTCTTGTACACTTGTCTAGTAAACTTCATTTGTCTTGACTGACATAGCCTTTTGGGGATTGTCCACACTTTGTTTTCGTTGTTTTTATGCAACAACATATGCGTTTAAAGTTGAAGTGTAAACCTAACTCCACGAATGTCTGTAATTGTGTATTCGATGCTTCCTCAAATTAAGACATCAAAAAAGGGTTAATGGTTTCCTTTTTGTATACATATTTGTACAGAATGGTTTACTAAGTACTGTAGGTTAAGTTTAAAACAAAAAAAATTGCTATTTAAATATTTTGGTGTTAGCAGCAATATAAAATATATTTGTATATATATTTGAGTTTGCTTTATGGTACAGGTATTAAATACTGCAGCAGTTTTCCCAAGAACTGTGTTGATCATCTTAAATTGTCATGAGTGTAGTCTAACTTAAAACCTGGGTTTAAACTAGACTAGTATCACGGTTCCGTAACGCTATGGGAATTTGGTGAGGAAATCCAAAATTTTAGTTGTATTTAAAATTTAAATAAACAAAACATACTATTCAGCAGTGATGTAGAGTTGTTTCTCTTGCTAATGGTGCCTTTAAAACTGTAATTTTGTGTTTTTGATCACAAAAATGAAGTGATTTCTCTCCCCGGTGCGGATTTGTCACCTTCGCAAAGGTGCAGAATTCTGTAACATTTTGATGGCATTTTTGTGCTTTTAAATGCATTAGATTCTTGATTTTGTTTCAATCGAGTATGTTTCTAATAAGTACAAATACATTAAGGATGAAATCAAAATCCCAAACCTGTTAATTTTAATTTTTTTCTTCCAAAGTCTAATCGCCACAGAAGTCTATGGGCGTTATCCCAGTTCCTTATTATTAAAATATATGGACTGGAACGGAGTCTAGGTTTATACCAGGGTTAGTGTTTCATGAATGGACATTTTATTTTTCAACATACTTTGAAAGTGTGATGCAACAATGATGACGGGAAAATTTATTGCGTATGGGCTATTCTGGCCCATCCGTGAGAAATTTTCTCTAATTACATTGAAAGTAAACGGGTCCATTCGTGAAGGACTAACCGTGAATAAACCCAGTTTGAAAGTTGGACTCCCTTTGTGATTACCAGCATGCATGTATGATTTGATCAAAACCAAAACAAAATCTGAAAACATAATTTGTTTTGTATCATAACTCAACATTACCACAACAGACAACAAATATCAATTTAGTTCTTGATTTCCTCTAAGGATTTCCTTTAGATTCATGTTGTTTCCCAGAAATGTCTTGTAGAACATTTAGCCAAAACTGTAACATTCATTATGGCAGAAACTTAAAAAAATAATAGAAAATGGCTGGAGCCAACTGAAGAAACCACTGCCACACGTTGGGAAGGCGGCTGCGTTATGTGACCATAAAATAACAGGTGATTGGGGTTATCAAATTTGCAAGAACAAATTATTGATTAAATGACTTTAACTTAACATTTAGACTTGTTGGATAGTGTGACAAAAATGTAAAATAACCCATTAACCCAAGTTTTCAAAATTTGTTTCTTCAAATGCTGTCACTTTGAAATTTAAAACTGAATCTAGCATTAAAGTTATTTGTTTTGTGGGAGATGATCACATTTGTGGTCCAAATATGCTGTCCGATTAATCACAAACTATTTTTGTACCAAAAACAAATTCCTTGCTATACAATGGTACAAACAAAATTCTAGTAAAGGAGCTTCATATTTTTCATTGGTTACATCCATTTCAATGTTAAGGACTGTGAAAATGAGATGGATTTATAATTTGGCCAATTAACTAAGTAAAAGATGTATACTTTTGTGCCAATTGGTCCACAAGGTTATATTAATATAGCCTTTTTCACTCAGTAAACAGTGTGAAGTGAGTTTATTGACACAATTTTTTTCACACCACACCAAATGTTGAAGCAAGTTTTCCATCTTCATTTCATATTAATTATTCCCAATTCTTCTTATAACACTATTTCCTGTAGAGTTCACTTTAAAAAGTGCCACTGTTCATGTTTTATACTTTTTCATTTTTTCTGTGTTACCTGAGGTAAAACTTCATTAAAGGATTTAAAAAAAAAAATTCCCTAAGAGAGTATGTAACAAGTACATTATCAAGTATATGTAATACTTTTTCAGTGATGCGTGCATTAAGTGGGATCAGACAGCAAAGACCATAGCTTTTTTTCCAGTCCAAAAATTGATTTTCCTCTCCTTTTCGAGTAGATTTTGTGTGTCGGCTGGATATGGAAAATTAATTCAGTCTGTGTCCCAGTCAGTTTGACTTCTCTGTGAGACATCTTGGACATAAACAACTTGTTGATAAACAATTTCCTCCAACATTGTTTATCATTAATTGGTCCTACTGTTTTCTGATCTCTCAAGCATATGTCCTGTAGAATAGAAATGTCAATCAAGGAACCTAAGAGATGCCAGATTTATTGGATCAGTGCTATAATATGAAAGGATTTTGTTTGATTGGAAACGGACTTTCTTCCTTAAAATTCATTTGGGGATTATGATCTGTTCAATAATGCCAATACCTGACTCTCTGAATTAGATAATGACATGAAACTTATAAGGTAACCAGAAGGTTATTGACAAATTTGTGATATAAAAGTTAGCACTTCCAATGAATTAGGTTAATCTTAGGGAGTGGTCATAATTTATGACAGATGGGAATTTGAAGGAATCAAAAGCAAGATGCATTCATTGTTTGCCACTTTTGTATGGTGTGGGCAACACAAATTTCAACAATTTGGAAATGGGTTGAAAGAAGTTGAACAGGAGCGAGAAAAAATCCAGAAATATTACATTCCTCCAAACTCCCAGCCATATGTGATCAGTTTTGATAGCTGTGGCAAAGTTATTAAGGAATAGTGAACATCTCCATTCTGACGCCTCTGAACCTGCTAATTGTATTTGATTGTTTGGAAATAGTTGACGTGTAAATCTCGTTCAGATTTTTGATCATTGATCTTGCTGATGCATTTTACTGAATCAGTGTTTGTTAATACAGGCAGGTATAACATGTAAATGCATATGGACGAATTCAAATTTGTTATGCAAGAAAAGCCACCCTAAATTAGTTTGCCAAGTGGGATTTCTAACTGAGCATGAATGAAATCTCTTGCCAACATGTACACCTGAGCATTGCATCTGAAAGTGCAGAGAAACATCAACCCCAGTGGAGACTAATTGGTTCAGTTGGTGTCGTGGGATGTGCCATCCAATATCAATAAGCCTTTTAAAGGTTCAATTGAGCAGGCTTTGTAGTATTTGTGAAGGGAGTAAACTGTTATTTTGTAAACTGAAATTGTAAATGGCTTTGGCTTGTAAGTAAAATTTGCCTGCATAAGCACCCTTTTGCAACAGTGCCAAAAACTGAGCACTGAAAAAAGAGAACAAAAATTGTTTTCCATAGTTTTGGTGTTGAATAAATGTGCTCCGTTTTTAAACTCTAAAAGGTTTATTGTATAGGTATAGGAAAGGTACCTAATTCCAATAGCTTTAGCCACAGTAGTTTATTACTTGCAAAGTGATTGAGACATGGCCATTTGTCTGGTACTGTCACGCTTTTGCAGGGCACAACCGACATACGAACCAGTCACCTTCCGCTATGCAAGGGGGACCCCCTCCCTATGGTGGGGGGAGCTCTTCCCAGGATCAGCATCAGCAGAGCAGCGCTGGTGGTGGCAGCGGTGGGAACTTCAGTGAGGGGTTTGAGATGTACGGGGGAGGATCAGGAGGGTCTCACCAGTCTCCCCCTAATCAGTTAGCCCCTTACTATGGGGGTCCTGCTAGTTATGGCCAGAATATGCAGGGGCAATATAACCCACAAGGTATTGTGTGTGAAAACAATCGTACAATACTCTTACTTCTTTCCTGTCTTTTCTATTTTCACACTTTTTTCTGCTTCTTTTTGAATATCCTTTTTTGTCTTGAGACTTAGATTGCAACTTGTGTCATGCATGATGGTGTTAAAAACTTGTTTCATGGTTTAGCCAGATGCAATGTTTTCAGTACTACTCGCATCCATGCAGTATGACTTGATAAGAGCTAGTCATTATTAAACTAAATTTAAAGCTTCCCACCATGCCGAGATTCTGAAACGCCAAGCCCTAGGTGTATCTTCTGACCATACACTGCCATTTTACAAATTTGTTCGAAAATGTAGTAGGGTTGTAGAGAAAAGGAAACCTAGATACCATTGTAGTTTCCAGTTCTATTATAACAACCCAACTACGTATATATTGTCTCACAAATTTTTGTTCAAAAGTGAGCAAGAAATGTACAAAATGCTAAAATCGGATAAAATCTGATGCATACACAAAGCTGAATGCTGATCCATGCTGGAACAAACCTACTTCCATCATCTTTACCAATGTGTTAGTGTGCTTGTAGACTAGCTCACCGATAATCTGCTTTTTCTCGGTGGCTTTCAAACAGATTAAATACAGCATCAATCCTAATATTGCAAAAGGGTGCATCTTAATATCGAATTGGTCAACAGTAAAGTATCTTTTTGCCATGAATTTAACTGCTGTACTCCATTTCCCTACCTCCGTGCAGTGATGTCAGTGCGAGATTTAATGGTCGCACCAGTAAACCGTGCATGCTGGCTTAAAGTGAGAGCGTTTTTACACGCGCGCACAAAGACCGCATATCTTAATGCGTGCGTAAGGTTATGACATCACTGCACGGAGCTAGAGAAATGGACTATAGTTTCTGTGACCCCTATGTGGGAAAAGGTATGTCCTTCATGTAAGAAGACAGGGAGTTTAGGTCAAGTCTTCATTGAGAGATTATACAGAATAAAGGTAATCCCTCAATGGAAGACTTTGCACTAGACTAATCATATGACTGGCTTACACAAAGGATAAACTGTAAAAAGGATGCAACTCCTCTAAAATATCATTCTGACAGTTACCGGTAACCTTAACACTGTTGCAGAGAAGAGAGATACTGTACGAGACATTTAAAGCAATAACAGCACATTTTTTGAAGAGTGCCCCCAATTTTCAAAATTGGATTTTTTTTGAACAGTTAGGTTGGTAATTGTCTAGGAAACTATACCTGCGAACGAGAATGCTCAAAAATGCGTATTTATTATAAAATAGGCAAGTTTGTAATTAGAATTGGGATCCCAGTCTGTACTTAACGGCAGAGCTGGAAATGCTAAGTTTATGTCCGTCCATGCCACCTCAAGAAAATGACCTCTAACTTGACTTGCTTGAACCAATAAAACAACTAATGGATGAACATAGACACGTACATGGCACTATTTCCCGGCTATTTCATATTGGAAGGCTGTTTCCAGCAGCCGTTGAATTGTTATCGGAGATCTCCGATATTAATTCTAACTACAAAACTCCTTCGTTTGCGACACATAGACATTTTCGAGCTTAACCATTCACAGGTATAGTTTACTAGCCAGTTACCATTACATCCGTAGAAAAATCTCAAATTTTCTGCAAAATTGGGGGTGCTCTTCAAAAAAATGTGCTATTATTGCTTTACGATCCACTCTGTTGCAATACGGAAACTAAGATGCTGATTTTTTTAAAACCTTATGTGACTATAAGGTAATTAATGCATTGGCTGCCATGTTTTGTATTTAGTGTTGTTAAAATTGTTTGAAATTGTAATGAATCAATGATTCTACAGGACTCTGTACACACTACAGAATCATTATTCCGACAAAGATTGGTTAATCTTGATTTAGTGGTTATTAACTGCATGCTAGTTATTTTTGAGATCATTGTTTTAAATAGGAAGTGTTTGGTTTGGAGGAATTTTCCTGATCAGGACCAACCCAAATCCTGATTTTTTTTTTAAAAGACAGAAAAACAGCTAATGCAAAGTTATTAACCTCATTCATAACCGTCAAAATTGAAAAATAATTAAAATATATTTTTTGTAAATATGTCCAGGTGGTTCTTAAATTTTGTGTTCGTTTCGTGCTTTCATCTTTCCTGTATGCAATCAAACAGCCCAGTGAGCACTTTCTAGTTATCCAATTGCGAACTACGGTGCTCATGCGATGCTCGTATGCGAGCAGTGGGCATGTATTTGATGCACACTTTTTGAGTTCTTATGGTGGGAACATATGCGAAGGTCTAAATGATCTGCGTTGGCATTGGCATCTTTATACCAGGATGAAATTTGATTGGAACTTAATTTTGCTAGTGTGTATGGGGTCCAAGTTATCCAAAAAACCATAGAAAGACCGGGGCCATTTCACAAAGACAAGTTCAAACTTACGCTTGATCGAATTACGCTTGATAAATCATACTTACAATTGATTGGAAGTCTTTGTGAAATGGGCCTCTGGTCTTCTATTTAGAAGCCTGCAGAGGTTATGGGGATCTCATCTCCCTAGGGAGTGTCTGATTTCCAAGAGTATGTGGTACACTACGTAGCTGATTTCTTTTACTTACAAGACAATATTAGACACCACCTTAACAAATAAAATACTGTGAGATAATATCAATGATCTCTTGGATACACTTCTGAAGTTAAAGGTGCAATGAGAGATTCTGAGGTGCCCAAATATTGTGTCATAACTCTAATTTCATATAGATTAGACACTCAGTAGCTTTCTTATATTGTATTTGGCTACAGAAAAGGCTTAAGAGATTAAAAGGTGATTTTAATTTGCTTATATTTCAATAGAAAACATAGGCTGAATTTCGTATTTGCTCCTATACGAAATTAGAAATTTCACAATTTTGAACCAACGAAACATTTTTCAGATAGGGATATTTTTGATGGAAAAAATCAGGGCAAAAATCAGTACATTAAATTTTTTTTGGGATACCTGATATGTGAAATCTCTCGTTGCACCTTTAAAGACATGTACTTGTATGCGAGGTTTGGAATTCTTTTGTTCACAAATTTGATCTAATAACTTCTCAAATGTGTTTAATACCATGGATTCCCTGCATGAGATGTGGACGTCTCTAGAAATCTTTGGGGAATGTACTTGTACATGGAATTAGTCATTCTTTTCCGCCAGATCGATAATCGAACCTAAGGATTTAATATTTCATATGGACTGCCAAAGGAGTCTGTTATTTTTTAGTTTGAGAATATTTTTCAACATGTCCTCTTGAAGTCTCTTGTATACTTCGTCTGGCCATAAGAGTGATGTCCTCACTTTCACGCAGCTATTTTGTATGCGTACCATACACGCCATTTTATACACTTCAGATTACAGCTGTGGCTTATAGCGATGCGTACTATTAACACTGCGTGAAAGCTCTGACATCACTCCTTCTGGCCGGACAAAGTATGGACCTTACAATTTGATCAGTATTAATTAGCCATTTTTCTTCACAATTTTCTTTAACAGGGATGTAAGACTTAGGAAATTTCCAGAATTCTGGAAATTTGGCTGTAATAATTTTTTTTTTGTTTTTACTTTCTGAACTTGGGTGAAGTTATTTCGGCATAATATACAAATTGTTTGGTTGGGGATATACCCCTGTAGCCTTTTGTTGGGACGATTCCTGCATAAAAGTTTAGCATCAGCCGGACAGCGTGTTTGGCCGCTGGGTCAAGGGCCGGATCTTTAATGATATGGTTATGAGAGAGGGTGTTGAAACTGCAAATTATGTTAGCAATATTCATTGTTATTTTGACCAACTCCTGGTTGTGTTAGCTTTGGGGTTGGGGGTCGTCAGCCTTCTAAAAAGAGTTAAGTTTATAATCATTTAATGATTATAGGAACTTGACTATATTAATACTGATCAAGCTATTGGTCCAAAAACAAACTTGTAATGGTCTGACAAACTTAAGGTAGGTAGGTTGCCCCCCCCTTTTTACTTTTTCAGTAAAAAAAAATTGTGCAATTTGGATGTTTCTCCTTTTCAACTTCATCAAAAAAATGCCCAATTCATGAACTTTGGATGCTTTTTTCCAAACCTGAACTTAAATTTGAAAGAGAAAATGTTTTTTTAGACATTTTTGTTCCTCCATAGTTAAAGTGTGTCCACATGTTTTTTTTTTTAAATCAGGCCGCAAAATATAGTTATGGCTTACTACATAAATGTGATTAGTGATGCATAATTTGAATAGTTTACTTATAAAGACTTCCTTGAGTAATTAAAAATAGGGACAGTATTGAACAGCAAATTGTTCAATTCAAATATGATTTTCAAAAATGGTTCCAGTTAATTTGGCCTTTAAACCCATGGACATGATAATTCATGATAAGTAGACATTGTGCTTCAATAAGTATGGATTGTCACAGTAAATAAATCTTAAATTGACCTCCCAGGCCACTTGTCCAATCACAGTGCACGTCTGTCCGCAGCGTCAAATTACATCAGACGTGCAATCGGCTACCTAATTCCTTACACAACTGCAAACATACGTAAGCCAGTCTGCTTTTCTTTGAGCACATAATCATTTTCAGGAAAGTGGAGACACCTAACAAATTCACTCATTGTATGAATCAAGCATATTTTTAAAAGCTGAAAACAGTTTGTAGTATCATTTTCTGACTGATCAGATGGTACGATGTTGCAGCATTTTGGTCAAAGAAAGTGCCCAATTTGTAAAGAATGTTTTAGAAGAAGCAAAACAAGAAGCCCATTTTGAGTTTAAATAAGTATGTTGTTCCCCTTGATGAACTAAGTGTGTGTGCATATTTCACTCTCAACAAATTTCAAAATTTACTTGTAATTTACCCGATTTTCAGAATTGCATAAAAGCTGCAGTCTTATGATAAACAGCAGGTTGCTGTCATCATTTTACTAATGCAAATTCCATAATTTAAAATTCAAATCATGGGTAAAAAAGTGGGAATTGATATCAGAAGTGAGCATTTTTGTTTGAAATAACAATCTGCCAATAGATCCATAGTAAGACTTGCCTAGAATCATCAGCATATTGTGATTTTTGAATTATAGTGCAAGAAATAAACCAAAATGATGAATGAGATGAGGCAACCATGCACACAAAAATAGTGACAGAACTAGAGTATCGAGGGCAAAATGCTCATATCGGAAATATATGCATGTATCTATATACCATCTACCTAAACATGTATGAGAGCTGAGAAATCACTATCTGTATGGATTTTTTTACAGCAAATGGTTGCTTTGTTATAATTCCTTTTTAAATGGCTGTAGAGTATATTTTGAAAATACAGTATTGAATTGGTAATACTGATTTCTAGAAAATTGCAGAAATATTTGTTGAATTAAAAAATGGTATTTTCGAATACTACTGAATTCACATCATGCGGGTAATCCCATGTGAAAATATTACAGTTGATGGAAAGGTTTCTTTTCAGAGATAAATATTGGTGTGGCAAATATTTAACGATACATTTGTAGAAAGTAAATGATTCCAAAACAATTCCCTGAAGATGCCTAACTTGAGCTGCAAAATTTGAATTGAGAATGAGATTTCTTTTGTGTAAAATTTGATGGGTGGGTACTTCTTAGAAAGAATACAGTACAAGTGATACCAAAGGTCTGAGCTGTCGTTGTGGATTCTTGTGATCATGGCTTTCTTTAAAAAAATAGACTTCTTATATGGCCCTCACTGGTATTGATGAAAGTTATAACAAACATTTAGGCAGGTATTCTCAAAGGAAGTCTAACTTTAGACCTGCGTTTAATCCAGGGTTAGTCCTACAAGAGTGGACCTTTCTTCCTTTCAGAATACTGTGAAAGTTAAGTGTAACAGGTGAGAAAATTCCTTATGCATGGGCTGGAATGGCCTATCCATGAGGAATTTTCTCACCCATTACAGCATAGTTTGAGTATGTTGGAAAGAAGATGTAGGATTAACCCTGGTTTAAACTCAGGTCTAAAGTTAGACTCCCTTTGAGAACACCAGCCATACAGGAGTTAAAATATCACACCATCATGTATATGAAAATGTACTACTGTAGTCTGAGCAAATAACTCTTGGCCCTGACATGTGCTAGTTGCGTGAACTGCATTTACATGTATCCCTGTGGCGCACCGTTTTGGCTGGGAAGCGGGCATACCTAGTAACTAAGCCAAGAAATGTTTACCTAGACTACAGTTGAAATAATAACAACTGTTTTAAGAAAGATGTTTATTTGGCACCAATATTGAGCAATTATTGTTGTTGGTTTTCAGGTAACTTCAACAGATATCCAGGGGGCTACCCTACTAGCAGCTCGAGTGGTCCACATGGCAACTACCCTCAGAATCCATCCAGTGGTATGAACTATGATAGAATGCGTGCAGGAGGCGTGACAGATGGTTTTAACAACTCACAGTATGGTTATGGCAACTCAGGAAATGCACCTAATCCAGGCCCCAATATGAACTCCAGAAGTCCTTCAGGTGGGCCTAGTTATGGGTTTAACCAGTCAGATAGGACTGATGGACCACAATCTGGGCCGACACCTCCACCTAACATGACGGCAGGAACCAACCCGACTGGGCCCGCTGGTAGCCCTGCTGCTTCAGTGACCCCAAAAGGTGCACAGGCGGCTGCTGCTGCAGCGATAATGGCTGCAGCAAACACGGCGGCTAATAAGCCAATGTATCATAGAACGCTACAACAGCCTCAACAACCTGGGCAACCGCCTCATCAAAGATACCCACCTCCTTATCAACAGCAGCCGCCGCCATCTCAATGGCAGCAGAATGCAGGTTATCCCACCTCAGGGGGCCCAGGAGGCCCTCACCCCTTCTCTTCCGTACCCAACTCCATGCCAAATTCCATGCCTGGTAGCGGTCCACCACACATGCCCAGTAATTCCATGGGAGGCAACATGCCACCAGGTGCATTGCCTCTTACTCAGTCGTCGATGCCCAGCAATCAGATGCCAATGAATTCCATGCCTAATTCCATGGGAGGGCCTAATTCTGGTCCTGGCATGATGGGGCAGGCACCCCCAAGTTCAACGCCAGGATCTGCTCCTAGTTCTGCAACTTCATCTTTGACAGACACTTCAGAGCCACCTATCAGTGCTATGGGAGCTATGGCATCGGCAGTAGCTGCCTCGGATACCTCCTCACATGCACCAACTACTACTGTAGCAAACAGTGTAGCAGGTAATTTGAGTAAGAGATTACAAGTTGTGTGTGGGGGGACAGGAACCAACTTTTTGTCTCACCTGAACAGGTTAAGGAAATCACTGTTTCATGTAGTAGTTCTATACATATTAACAGTACCATTTCAAATTAACACCAAACTTTGGAGCACAGCTCCAAGAAAATCTTGAGAAGTGGTAGATATTAAATAGGAATGACTTTGAAAATGCAATTATAAAACAAAAATTGTCACAAAAAATGCATTTGTGATTTCTTGTTGTTAATACACTAATAACTGCATTAAAAGGCTTTTTGTAGCCCCCAAAAGCTTTAAAAACAGCCTAGTAATGTTGAACAAACCGTTCTTGGTCCCACAAGGGCAAAATTATTTCTCTAGCTTATAGCTGGCTATAAATACATTCCAAGTGATGATTACTTGCTTTATTTCAGGTGTGACTTGAAAAATCATTGGTGATAAAACCGTTTAATTGTTAAAAATTAAAGCTTGGTGAATTTGGGCTGCTGTCTGTCTCTCCATTGATGTGTTCAAGTGTTACATTTATATCCCCCTGGCTTGAAAAGCAGTAGGGGGATTTTGCGATAGCGCGCATGTCCGTATGTATGTGTGTGTTCCAGTTTGGTTAGAATTTGGTTAGTTTTCGTGTACATGTGTGTTCCAGTTTGGTTAGGTTTTCGTTTTCTTTGAAAAGTTGAAGTCCGATTTAAACCATTATTACGTTTGTATGGATCCATGTGTGGGAATATATTGGATCCAAAACATAATAATGACATAATAAAAACATAATAAAAATTGGATGATTTACGCCCAATATTTATTGGTCTCGCTATGAGTTTTAAAATATTGGACTCGACTGCGTCTCGCCCAATATTTTTTGCAACTCATAGCTCGACCAATAAATATGGGCTCAATCTTTTTTTTTTTTTTTTTTTTAGCTGGCTATAAATACATTCCAAGTGATGATTACTTGCTTTATTTCAGGTGTGACTTGAAAAATCATTGGTGATAAAACCGTTTAATTGTTAAAAATTAAAGCTTGGTGAATTTGGGCTGCTGTCTGTCTCTCCATTGATGTGTTCAAGTGTTACATTTATATCCCCCTGGCTTGAAAAGCAGTAGGGGGATTTTGCGATAGCGCGCATGTCCGTATGTATGTGTGTGTTCCAGTTTGGTTAGAATTTGGTTAGTTTTCGTGTACATGTGTGTTCCAGTTTGGTTAGGTTTTCGTTTTCTTTGAAAAGTTGAAGTCCGATTTAAACCATAATGATAAAATTGGATGATTTACGCCCAATATTTATTGGTCTCGCTATGAGTTTTAAAATATTGGACTCGACTGCGTCTCGCCCAATATTTTTTGCAACTCATAGCTCGACCAATAAATATGGGCTCAATCAATCCAATTATATACCAGAATTGGGGTTAAGGTCAATAGGGGTTCCTTCATATGTGGATGATGTCAAAGGTCATGGACCAAGGTCAAAGGTCATCTGAGGTCATGTTCCAGACTGCCATCTTGCCAGGGGATGACGCAAGTTTGCTTGCTGTATTTTTGTAATTTTAGAAACTATGTGGTTCTACTTTGGTTGGACTTGGAAGTTTCTAGTAAAAAGCTAAAAACGCAAATTGTTGGAGCTAATTTTCTACATTTCAAACTGCGTTGTTAATTCACAGGTGCAGTAGCCACAACAGTTACTCAAAGCATTACCTCACCGGTTACCACTGCAACGGTTACTAGTAGTGGCACTGGGAATGTCATGAAAACGGAGATAAAGAGTGAACAGCTGCAACCTCAGCCGCAACCACAGCCGCCTCAGCAACCACAGCAGCCACAGTCACAGCAACCACAACCACAGCAACCACACCCCCAGGGTCATCTCCAACCACAACAGGTACAACTTGTCAAGGTGGGAATACTAATACACATGCTCTTCATAAGGTAGCAATGGTAGTGAAAGAATGGGGCTCGGTTGCATTTGCATATCTTGTCTCCTATTCATGCTTGTGTTACAGATCTAGTAAACTTGCAAGTTGATAAGATCTAACAAGTTACATATGTGATGGTTGATTTGTATTTTTGAACTTTTTACATTGTGGTTGAGTGGGGCACCTGGTGTATGGAAGTTGAGGCATTTCAACCGCTGTTTTATATTTGACCAATTTCCTCAAAAAGCAATTGACATTGATAATTTTACTGCTCAATGAACATTTCATAAAGGGGAAGAAAGGGATGGGGAACTCAGATCTATATATTTTGAGTACACGTTTCATATAGAAGTCCCAAGCATGCGAATGTGGTATTGCCATTTATTCCATCAAGCGCTACTGCACAATATCATACCTAATTGCATACTTGGGACTTCTTTATGAAACGTTTACCATATTTTGTAAGGAACTTGGTAAAGCAAATAAATGCTGGATAATTAAAATTGGAAGTCAATCACAACCAGAAAAAAAAAAGCATCGGTAGAAAAAAATGCCTTAATTTCCAAAGTGGTGATTTTGCCGGGTGGAAGGCCTCATTTACACGGGTGGGCCGATCATTTGTGATCCTATCTGGAAAAACCTGTTGTATGTCGCCCTTGGTTGGTTTTGAGACTGCCTGCCTACTGGCTTTTTCTTTCTCCTTTGTTTGAGCCACCTGGAACAGACAGTGGGCAGCAAAAGAAAGTGCACATTACAATCCATATGAATTAAACCACCGTTGTAATGTGCACATTCCATTGCTGCCTACTGGCTTTGTGTCCTTTGTTTTAGCCACCTGGAACATCTGGTGGGCAGTTAGTGAATGTGCACATAACAATCCATATGAATTAACTTCAACTTCATTTCCATAAAAATCATATTACACAAAAGCAAATTACATAAACAAAATTTATGGAGGAGTTGACCAAAAGGCCAATAAGACCAGACTGGGGTCAACCCCTGAAAGTTATGGTACAACATATCTTAAAATAAGGACATAAAATCAACAAAACACGATAAAACGCCTCAATGCACCATGATTCAAATTACTCAAATTGAAATCGACAGCATATTACAGTATAAATAAAATAATGCAAAAATTATTCTTTATATTTGGAATAAGTTCACTTTTAAATTGTTTGCGAAAGTGAGGTACTGATTTCGAATTTTGTAGATGTTTCCCCAATTGTTCCACAGAATAGGACCAGATGTTCGCACGGATTGATCAGTAAAAACTTTCTTATTTCTCGTAAGATTATAATTGTTTGCCCCTATTTCTAGTCCATACTTGTGAAAGTCCAGACCCTGTTTTACTTAAAATACGCAGTTAATGTAATCGGCCCAATTTTGTTAATGAATATTTATACATAATAACACACAGTCTAGTTTGTATATATCTACCTATATGTAAGGGCCGTTATATCTGGCAAATCAAGGCGCCTTGCAGTATGGCCTTTTTAATAACTATTTGATATTGTCCCACTGCACATTTTTAAGCTTTATAATTGATCTTAGGTACGTTGCTAAGTATTCCCCCATATTAAGATTCCCATAATTTATATAAGGCAAAATTAGAGTTACCGTACGCGGGTAAAGATACCATTCCGGCTCTCATAAAAGCCTTTTCTAATTTGTTTAAAACACCAAGTTTCTTGAGAGTGTGTTTTGGATAGACATTATAATATGACATTTCCACGTAAGGTTTTCATCTATCATACACCAAGAAATTTTGTATATTTACTCTTTCAAGATCTTTGTTATCCCAATTGTTATTTTGTTTCCACCATTTGGTTTAAACCACCATTGTAATGTGCACATTCCATTGCTTCGCCTACTTTTTTTGTTTTGCGATTTGTGTCCTGTTTTGCCACCTGCACCCACATCTGGTGGGCCCAGTTAGTGAATGTGAAAAGAACCAATCGAGATGAATTAACCACCATTGTAATATGCATATTCCATTGTTGCCAGCCAAGCACAGGTGACTTCAAACAAAGGCAAGAATCTAACTGCACAGGGCGACGTTCTTGGAAACTGACAAAGATTGACGACATCTAGTGTTGCAAAGCATCACCATTTTTCATTTTAGGTGGTGGTTGTTCTTCATATCCCACAGGTTTAAGAATTCAGATCTGCCTAATCTAACTTTACGTAATTGTTCAATCTTGACCATCGGAGATGAGGAAAACAGCGTGGCTGGCAGCCATATCTAGATCGATACCATTCACCTGGGGACATCTGTAATGTTTTAACTGACAATGTTGGTTGATGGGTATTCTTCATATAAAGCAAACAGAAATTTATTCAAATTGGTACGGTTCCGTTATGCACTAGGAATGTGACATTTGGTTAATTTCAAACAAGTTTAAATTAAACAAATACAAAGGACAATGTTTCAAGATTACCAAACGATATAACCAGTATTATAGTATGAGGATTAAAAAGAATGAAATCTCAACGCCGCCCAGGATCGAAAGCCGAAGGACATATTTACTTGGAGTCGATGTTAAATTGACCCCACTCTCTTTGTCGTCCTTTCTTGCACAACCCTAACATGGTTTTTCCACAGCATAATTTGGACTTTTGCATTTTCACATGCCTTCCCGAGAAGGAATATTAGTTACCATGGTGCACAATTGCCACCGTATTTTTTTACACTCAATTTTCCTCCTACAATGGGAATTTGTCCGAAAACCACATAACTAAATACGGTTTCTATGACATTTTAGGCCAGTTTTAATTGACACAACCATATTTATAGAGTAATTAAAACATAGAAGCAATATAGGAAAGAGCAATACTTACCGGAAATTCTGTAATTTGCAGATTCATGGCGACCAAAGTGTCTTGCTTTTACAGTAAATGCTTTAAAATGACCCGAGGACGAGTCATACCTATTTCTGCAGGAAGTTCCATCTAAAATTGGAAAAAATCTTAACATAAGGGAGCAAACCAAAAGATCAAATCTCAAATTGAAGTAGTAAGTATTGTTAGAAAACTGTCCCTTCTCTAACATCGCCAGTACTGACACAACTGCTACTGGATGTTATTAACTCGCTGCACTATTGAAATTCTGTTACATAATCAGTGGTTTTTGATGTCTCCCAAATGACTGGTCATGTCATTTTGGGAAGAATTATTCGGTCATTTGGGAAGACATCTTCAGGTAATTTGGGAAGCCATCTCAAAAACACTGGCCTAAGACTAGGCTTGTTTGGACTCAATGGAATGCATTGTTTATGCTAATTAACATTAACTGCATAAGGGGTTTGCACTTTGGTTAGTGTTGGGGGTCCAAGGGACCCATGCATTATATAAAGAAACCAAGTTTTTGATATTAAGCTTTTCCCATGAACCTGCAAAACAACCTTGTAATAATAGAGCTTATTAAGCAATTTCAAGGAAAGTGATCATTTCTTTTCAGAAAGAACATATAAATATAATTTAAAGCGACATAATGGCATAAAAAAATATTCAGACATAATGAAAAGGACCCTTACTGAAATCACTTCCACAAGTTTGAAACATTTGGATGTTTACATTCTGTAAAAACAGTAAAAACAGGAGCGTTCCAGAGGGGAAGGTGGCAGTTCGTGGCAATCTCTGGAACAGAAAACCAAGGTGTTGACATCCCTGACAGAATTTACAGTGTATCTAGCATGTTTTGTGACACAATCAAAGCATTCAGTCCAGGATTCATGCATTGTACTTCAGGCTTGTAGTAAGATATTGATCTGGCAAGTGAAGATGGATAGCTGGGATTAGCACATATACAATAGCAATGGTCTGTGAGCTGATGACAGCATGCTTTTCAAGTTTGGTAAATGCTGGCAGTAATGTCTGCATCCTTTTCCCAGAAATTGCCATGAACTGCCACCTCCCCCTCTGGAACTTTTCCTGTTTTTACAGAATGTAAAAATCCAAATTGTTTTCAAACTTGTGGAAGTGATTTCAGTAAGGGTCCTTTTCATTATGTCTGAATATTTTTTTATGCCATTATGTCGCTTTAACAAAAATGCATGAAAAATGCCAACCTTAAAGTAATTGTCTTGTGTTGAGAAAATCGGGTAAAATATGGCCAAAACGTGTACAACATGCTGCGAGGCAACACATACCCCACACTGGTTATTGGGTTTACTTCTCAGGGTAAGTGTGAATGTGAATTAATGAACTGTCTTGTGGGATGAGTATTTTTGGCAATTTTTTTTCTGACATCTGCTCATCACAAATCTTTTCAACTTTTACACACACCACTCGCTGCTATTTTTTTTTTTTTTTGAATAGGAATGTTTATTGCATGCTGGACTCGATTGCCGATAAGGCATTCTTGAGTGAGCTTACTGAGTATCATGCATGGTCTTTGCACATGGCTCGTAATATGTTTACTGCCAACTTGCTGGAGCACCACAAAACCTAGGATATTCTTGCGCTTAAATCCATTGTTTCACATTATGTATGTGTTTTCATCCATTCACAGCTTCTCTTTGTAATGGAGACAATGTGAATCCAGGTTTAAGTGTCAGAATATCTGCGGTTTTGTTAACTGTTGTAATCAGTCTCATGGACAGATTATGATTGTCACTTGAACAATGACTTTGCACTTTTTCTGTCCATGTAAGAGTTTGTCTAACAAGTTAGTCACAAATGTTGGTAAATCGGAGTGCATCTAGAAGTTTCAAAAAATACACCGCACTCTGTCCACCGCAATTAACAGTGGGGGAATCATAGGAAGGTCTATTAAAGCAGCCCAACAGATGGGGGGGGGGATAATTACCATTTAGTCTGCCTTTATTCAGTTGGTTTTCGGCTCTGTTGATGCTCTCATAAACTTAGAATGGATGTGTGTGCATCAAGACCAAGACAAAACACCTTTGTATTTTGATCTCCTGATAGTTTGATCCACTGGAGAACTAATTACCATTGTGCTAGAGAAATCAAGGTGGAGGACTTTACTAGTAGTGTTGATCAAATTAAGTTTGCAGAGGATGCCAAACCCCTTGAGACTTTCCTTAAAAATAGGAATAAAAATTTAGATTTCATGTGGTGTGGCAATATTCAACTCATTTCTTCATTGCAATCAAACCAGTGTAGGTATTTTAATGGGTTATCATTAACTTTTGTAGCTAGTTCTGAGTAGATTGTTATGCTTCGGCAGGTTTTGCATGAATCAAGATTTTTACCTGCATAACTCATGCCTGGCAAATACAAAATAGGCTAATAGTGGTAGTCAATTTTGCTTGTTATTTATTTCTACTTTTCAAAATGTTACATTTTTAAAATTTTCATTTGTTATAGTCAATAGTATGTTTTCAATTTCTAGAATATTGCACTATAAAAACTAACATCAATTATGAATAAGAATACATCATCAAAGTTGATTTTTAATGTTCTGATTGGTGACGAAACTGTTTTAAATTGGGTATATAAAATGTACATTCATAAATTCCTAATCCTAACCATAACCTCTTTGACCTGTGTTTCTTACTGCCACCTCTTGACCTTATCACCATCATCAATCATCTTCTTCAGGAGGAAAGTGGCTACGGGCCTTCCTCCCCTCCCATTGGCCTTCTGGGGGCCTCCCCCGCCCCTCTGGCATCGCCTGGGGCAACCAGCAAATCATCGCAAGATGAAGGGGATTCCCGCGGGAGTCCGAGTGTCTCCAAGATACCAGCCAGCCCGGTAAGCAGAGCGCATGCTGGATCCTCACGACGGGTAAATGGTTATTTCTCTATCTTCACCCTCTTTTATTTCTCTAACAACACCCCTGGTGGCACTCGCTGGGAGCCGACCAGCTCTTGGGGGCGTCCCAGTGTTATTAAAAACTTTGCCTACGTAAAAAAATACCCAGGTTTGTAGGCATGGAAGGTTTTCTGGTTTGGACACGTGCACCCTTGCCTCTTTCGAAGCATGATGGAGGGGTTAAAGTGCATGAATGAATTAACACTAGGAAAACTAACATGTTATCCACAAGGACAGTTACAAGCAGATACATTTTTGTTTTGCATTTTCTTTTGCATTCATTGAGTTTGGCTCTGTAGAATTTTGTAGACCACAAAAATATTGAATTACTTTATAAACAAGATTGCTCAGCTGCTGAATTTTGATATAGTAGAACAGAATGAATGTTATTGATCTATTCAAATTATACATTGTACTGAATTTGTTAATCACACAAACTTGCATAAAATTAGTTCATTGAATGAAGATACTTAAACATCCAAATTTCATATAGATAGTGCTCTACCCAAAATTTGGTCAGTGGTCAGTTAGCACCAGATAACTTGGATTGGACCAAGCAAGGTTCAGTAATACTCATCCCTCACCAAAATTTGATCATTTTACCTCATGTAAGAGGCCAAATGAACCCTCTATTGCTTGTGATGTTCTAGTGGAGCTAATAATGTTATCTTAAGTCATTAGCACATGTAACACAGGCGGCATTTCTTCTGCTGCTTATTGCACAACCAAACAACAAAAACTGCCAAGCTCACTATGCATGGATAACTCTCGGCATGTGTTCGCATGCTTTGCACAGACAGGCACACTTAAAAATGCAATCATTTTTTACCCAGTTTCTCTCTCCTCTTGAAGATGAACTAGAGGGTGGTCGTTGTGTTGATTTATTAACAAACCACTGTGATGAAATTAACATGTAACATCATACATGGTTGATGTTTTCTGTTATAGATAATGTATACAAGTAATGATTGTGTGTGAATACCTGTGATGCATTCCAATATATGTTAACAACGAAGGAAACCTGGCGTGTGATTTAATATAATATTGAAAAGCATTGGTTGTGAAGTGTATTTACAATAACATTGTTTTCCCTGCAGTGTCAATTTTGAGTGACCTGCATATGGGCTCCCAAAAGTGGCTCCATTGATTTGAGGTGCCTATGTGGGTACCTGCTACCTGGTGGGGTCAACTTCTTGACACATTTGAGTATGTGGGGTCAATGTAATTTGAACTTTTATGAGAGTGTATTATTTAATGTCTTGTCTAAGGGTATGTGCAGTTAGTAAAATAAATGAAAAGGGGGGGTCTGCTCATAGTAATCACTTGTAAGACATTTTGAAGTGTAATTTGTAGAAAAGGGTAGGTTTGCTAAGGAAGTACTCATTATTAACCCAGTTATATGTACAGTGAAATTAGGCTAAAAATAAGTCAAATTTTGTTAAGATAAACATGTACTGAGTAAATTAGGCAATATTTACTGTGGCCTCTCATGCTATAATTGCAAAGTTAAAGTAGGTTATCAATTATTAGAGGCTTGTTTGTAGGAAAAAGTTGTTCTTAAAATGGATGTCACTGTCTTTCACAACACAGCTGTGGGTTTATTAAAGTGTGTGAATTGGTAGTAGTGAATTGTCATTGTTCCACAAGAACAGTAGGGGAGAGGAAGATTTTGTAGAATTTGCTACGTAAATTTTGGTCAAGAGGATTACAAATAGTCAACCTGTCATATTACAGAAATTCGAATATTTTAACCGAAAATTTTGCTGTTTGATTTGGAATTAGTTGTCAACATTGCGGATATGGTAGGCTAAAACAAAGTTTGATTTTTACCTCAATTATTGCTGTGACATTGTTGGAACCATTTTATCAGTAGAATAAGATTTCATGATATAGAAAAATTGTTAACTATTTCTGGTGGTGGGTTCATTTGCAATCATACAAGGCTAATATTGAGGATTTGACAGCTGTGAAACATTCTGCTTACATTCTGCTTGGTGAAACTTGTGTATGAAGAGGTGCTGTGTTTGAGATGGGTACGGTGAATTAGAATGACTAAAAAGTTTTTGTGTGCTAATATCTTCTGGAATAACTGGAGGTTAAGGTTACATCAACAAAGCAGCTGAGTGAATCATGCAATAAGCTTATCAAAATAGCAGTTTTCTTATGTTTTTCTGATTTGAATGCTAATTAGTGCAAGTCTAGATAAAGGAAAAATTGGCGTAGTTGCAAACCATTGCATTATCAGCTAGATACAAAGTTTATTTTGCTCTTTTCCAATCAGCTGCAGTAAAAAGAATCTCTTGGGTATAATGGTTCCAAGTGCAAGCCGCACATTTGACAAAGTTAACAGAATTCTCTTGTGGGACAACGTAGGTAGGCAGGTAATTTGTGTATTCATCTGTAGAAGAAACTGTAGTTGGCATCACTAAATCCAATTTTAAATTCTTTTATACCTTAACAGTCTTCCAAGAACTTGACATCGCAAGATGTGGTAAGTGATTTGGTTTTATCCAAAAAAATATATTAAACTGTACAATATGTTATAGACAGTATGTGACATGTTTTAGCGTTAAAATAGTCAATTGGCAGGTTACCCCTGCACAATATGTACACAGAATTGTATGAAGCAGGTGATTTAATTTTAAAAAAAAATTGACCTTCTGCTGTCATTGTTTGCTTGTGTACAAAAAAATTATGATTGCGCACCTGACTGAATAGGAACCTCAATATCCATCTGAATTTCAGGTTTCAAGTAGCAAGAGTACACAGCTGTTTGAAATTCTGACAACCAGAATAAAACTTATTATCAACAGCGACACAGTTTTGACAACTGATTTGGATTATTTATTCCACTAACTACACCCTGTGTAAATTTTACAAAATTTCATTGCGGGCAAATATAATTTTTGTTTAAAATCTAGTTTTACACATCTTTATATGGAGAATTGGCATATAGAGGGTGCTATAGCATACAAATCATGATCTTTGTAGGCCAATATGGCAAGATTCCTGCAATGGATTTCTGATTTTTGCAGAGGTAATAGCTCTTGCACGTCCCTACTTATATCGGATGTCAAAGTTGTGTCGCCACTGCTTGAAATTGTTCTAAAAATAAGAGACAATTTGTATGGGGGTCAAACAGCTGTGAGTAGCAAATAGAACCATTCTAAAAATGTTACTTTTCGCATATGTAATTGGAACTTTCCGATTTCAGTCTGCAAGTTCATTTTTTGGATATAAGAAACTTATTCTCAGTTTCAAAACTGACCTCTGTGTCTTTCCATTGGATTCTATAGATGCAAAGGCAAGCGGAGCTAGATGAACACCCGGAGCGGAGGCCTTTCCTTGAACGTTTATTTAGCCTGATGGAAGAGAGGAACCAACCAATTAAAACCATGCCTCAGATCAGCACGCACACATTAGACTTGTTCAAATTGTACTATGCTGTCAAAGAGAAAGGTGCGTTGTCATGTATGAGATAAATATCGAGGGAACTACTTTAAATATATTAAATATAATATCCGGTGAAGACTGCGAAAGTTGGGACCAGCGATGGCTACATGAGCCATGTAATATGTGCCTGTGGGCAGTGGATATTAGGTTAAAGGTGTTTTTGTGGTATTGAATGTTTTAAGCTCATCGTATTTGTGTTCTAGTTCAAATATCAATATCAAATGACATTTGAATCCTTACATGTGGCACGTCTATTGCAACTGGGCTAAAACTTGCTTTAATTTAAATGATAGACACAGGAAATTTTATGCCATGGGCATTTTATCTAAGGCAATGTGATATTTTCAAGAATATCGATTGAATATTTCTCTTCATATTAATTTTTTATTATTTCACTTGAAAAAGCCATTCAGATTGCATAATTTTGGACCTATTGTGAAGTAGTGAATGGGTATTAGCAGGGTATTGCACCATGACGGAGCTTCCGATTCCATCATTTGTTTTTTACTGTTGTCGGTTCTTTTTCTTTGTTTGCATCAACTATTTCCCCTTTATTTCTCCTCAGGTTTCAAAAGCCAAACAGTGGAAGGCAATAGCCACATACCTTGCTGTTGGTAGTTCCAATAGTGCAGCCTTCACACTCAAGAAAAACTATCTACGCTACCTACTCCAGTTTGAATGTGTTAATGACCTTGGCAACATCGATCCTCAACGAATTGTCATGGAGATTGAGGCGATGACCAAAAAGAAATCATCCTCATCGTCTTCGTCGTCATCTTCATCGGCAGTGGATCATTCAGCAGCTGCATCAGCAGCGGCAACTGCTGGTAAGAACAGGTGTTTATGGTCTGTCAGTGGGGTATTGTTTTCTGATTCGAACAATGGACCTTCTCAAATGGACATAGGAAACGTTTGGAGCACAATACAATGTACGCGAGGGTCCTTATACTGTTTTTTATACACTTGTGTACATTCTCAAGTGTGTTACCATGACGCGCATTACCGCACATGCGAAATCACACATAAGTCGCGCCCAACGTTACGTGGTGAGACCCGTTTAGGATGCTTCCGGGGGTCATCAAGTTTCCGTAACTTCATTTTGAAAAGTCTATTGCAGGAATGTATGTAGGATAATTCATTTGAATTCCTTACCACCCACTATGGAAACACAATGGAACTGTGTATATGCCTCCTTTTTTGGGGGCGGGGGGTATTGAATTCGTCAGAATAGCCTTGATCAAAGCATTTTTGTCGTGCAGTGCATATGACACCCTTGCATGGGTCATGACTTGACCATAACTATTAAAATTTTAAAAATGTCCGTCATTAGGGAGAGGCATAGATGCCATTGCAGTTGTGTTTTTCATAAGTGGTGCATGGAATTTATCTGGAATAGCTCTTAAACTTAAACCGAAAATAGTGCTTAAATATAAGTCATCTGTTATGCAGATGTTTGTGCAAAGATGTTCAGAAAAAGGTAGCTCAGTTAAATGATCTCAAAAAGATTAGTCATTGTTAACCAAGGTGAACCATTGAAAACTGGAAGAACAATTTAATATGTGATACTGGTTTACTCAAAACCGAAATGCAAGGGGTCAGTTGGCTTGGAATGGAAGAGGCCAATGGTTTAGAAGAGGAGCTTGGAATGGAAGGCCAGTAACGTGGTATGGAAGGAGCAGTTAACTTGGATGGAAGGAAGCCAGTCACTCACGGAATGGAAGGAGCCAGTTAACTCGGAATGGAAGGAGCCAGTTGGCTTGGAATGGAAGAAGCTTGGCTTGGAATGGAATCGACCAGTTAACTTTGGAATGGAATGGACCAGTTGGCTTGTAATGGAACGAGGCATTGGCTTGAAATGGAACGAGTTGGTTGGATGTTTTGGCAGGAATTTTAAAACCAGTACAGCGAGTAATGTAATAATTCATTTGTCTGATGAAAAGTGATTTTGCTCAGTTCGAAAATCTTATAGAAATGTGGTTCACTTTTCAGAAAAACAAGTTTTATTTCAAAGCATGTTTTAATTTGTTTTCAATTCCACAGCAGGCCAGCATATGATGCCAATGATGAATTCCCACGATGGCTTTCCCCGTCCAGGAGGCCGTGTTAACCAGATGTACCCGGCCCAGTCTCCCATGCATAACAACATGCCCGGTATGCACCCACGCGGAAGCATGGTCCCGGTATGCCTGGCATGCCCAATGACATGACAGCAAACAGCGTCACTGTAAGGGACCCGTTTGCCGATGCAGATTACTCGAACAATGCGCAACAGGGACAGTACTCTGGCATGGGCCAGAATTCCATGGACGGACCGTACAGACCTGGGGTGAATTCCATGAATCAGTTCAGGAGTAATTCCATGACTGGTAATGATCCATATAGTGCAATGGGGAATAGAGGGCCACAAGGAAATGACCCTTACAATTCCGGCATTAGGAATAGTGGTATGCCACAGGGAAATGATCCCTATAATAGGCAAAATATGGGAACAGCGGATGGATTCAATCGGAGGACTCCTATGTCTGGTGCGGAGACGTTTCCAGGCAACAATAGAGGAGGAGCAGCAGCCATGGGGATGAACCAAGGGGGAACAACAGGGCAACAGTACCCATATGGATCTGGTACAACACCATTTGACAGGGAAAGGTATGTTGAGCTAAACTCCCATTTTCCAAACTCTATTCAGTATTTTTGTTTCGATGGGTGTACCTGTGAGCCGAGCGCCGACTTACAGAGTGTTTTTACGTGCGGCACACAAAAACGGCGTAGGCAGACACATGCGTGAAAAGCTGCATCAAGGTTGGGACATCACTGCACAGTTGTAGTGAATGAAATGTAGGTAGGATGGGGAGCTTTAAAAGGACAGCTCATTTATTACTTTGTTGTCGGTGCAAGTTCATACTTGGTATGCTTATACAGCAAAGGCCTTATCCCGGCTGCAACTTGTGTTCCAGGACCTCATCTTTTCGACTCGTCTCACCATTTTCTATTTCAATTGCTGACTCTGATGTTTTTGTTGCAATTGCTCACTCTACCTCAGTCTAAAAATATAAGCATAAGAAATTAAAATTTTGCATCTGCAGGAAGATTAGAACCCAGGACCTTTTGATTACAAGATGAGCACCTTTAGATGCATGCCACACAAACCGAGCTGGCAGAAGGTTGTTCTTCTGTAATACTTAAATAAATAACATTAATGGAATAAAGTGCAAACCTAATATGGATAGCGCCACTATGACACAAGTTGAAAAGATGTGGACATGGAACACAAGGTGTGGACAGAATAAGTCCTCTGCAGCTTATACATTCATACAAGGGATCTTATGTGGGGTGACAAATGAAGTCAAATGTCATTCAGGGGTCACTTAGTGTCATTATATTGCTCTAGTTTACACCTTTTAGTTGACACAATGGAACTTTTTAGTGCAGTGATGGATCAAGTTTGTACTTCGGATGCTTATACATTGACAAAAGGTCTTATGTGGGAAAGTCAAAGGTCATTCAGGGGCTCCTTAGGGTCATTATATTGGTCTCTTATTCTTTGACTACATAATCACACCACTTATTTTTTGAAGCTGATCAGTTGAATATCAGCGGATTTAGAGTGAAATTGTTAGAAATGGTAATGGTGAGTTTAGATGCGATGTCCAGTCATCTTGAAGACAGGTAAGATTGAGTTGGTAAGAGAAATAGTGCTGGAAGCGAAGGAATGCCCTCAAGATGGTGCTATTTATAGCAACAGTCAAGATTAAAGCCTTTTCAGTGTGTGAGAGGTCAGCATCTCCTAATAACCAGCACTTAGTATCTTGTATTAGTGCTGGGCACATTGATGCTAAAGCAAATGGCCGGGCATGTTACTGTTGGTCTAACCAATACGTTAGTGGTGACCTCACTCATGCCTGCCCACATTGATCAGATTTGAGTCTTATCTTAGCAAATATTTGAGTAATTTCAGGACTTAATTTTAAGTGTTGTAATACTTGATAGAATCTTTTTAGGTAACTATATTGCAAGAAAAGACATTGCAGTATTAGTGGATGTTGAATTAGTTAATCTCTCTTTGAAAGGCCTGTTCACATAAACGCTCGCATCATATGATTTGTGGAAAGAGGAAACATCAGTCTTTCTAATCCTGCAAACCAAACAGGATAGTTGAAACCCATTAATGGACATTGGATGATTTTCCATTATTTATCTTAAAGCTAATTTCTGCATTGTAATTCTAGTACCTCCATGAATAACAATTTCCATCACAATTTTTTTCAGTTATGACCAGCAACGACAGCATATGGCACCCAGTCCTTCGTCGGCAGCACAGCCACCCAGCCAGAGTGGTATGATGCCACCGTACCCAAACAATTCATCCGGGGACCAATCCATGTATCACCCTCATCGCGCTTCGGTCCACAAGGAGCGGGTTCGAGACCTGGCACACCTAATGATTCCCACACGAGACCACCATACCCCAACAACCAGCAGCAATCGCCACAACAAGGAATTTTCCCAGGCAATGACCAAATTCGTCCACAGTTTCCCCAGAAGAGAACGGTATGTGATTATGTAATGCTCCGGAGTTGCCAAATTATTGGTGGGCTAAACAAATCAATGGGGGGGCTAGCTAATTGATGGTCATTGTGTTAATTGAAACGGCACTGAAGTAGATAATGCAACAAATGATTTTTCATGTGGTCTGAAAGTTTTGCTCATAAAAAAATAAAACCACTACCATCATCAGAACCAAACAACTATCAACAGTCATGGAAGACAGTTTGGTAGGAAATCCTGAACTTGATATGAAGTAAAGATCATTTGTTAGAAAATAGTATTGTGATACAATTATGTAAACAAAGAATTTTACATGTGAAAACTATTTATTCACACCATAGTGGATCCTAAATCTTAATTTTATACCCACTTTCTATTTAGGGTGACATGTATGGGCCACCGGGGAAGAGACCAGAATTCATGAACCAACAGCCTCCAATGTCTCGGCCTGATGACTTCAGGGGGGTAGCACCTTTTAGCCAAGCCAGTAACTTTCCACAACAGGGCGCTTATCCTGGAGACAGGCACATGGGAGGTCAAGGGTCATTTCCACCGGGGTACAGGGACAGAGGTCCCGGCACTGCAGGACATGGTGAGAATGGTGGTAAGGTTTAAGTTACGGGGTGGATTCAAAATGTAGCGTTCAGCGTACATATGGTTCTATAGCAGTTCAAGTCTAGTTACATATTTGGGATTGAGAGTGGCCTGTTGTGAAAGAAAATAGTTCTTGTAAAGTTGTTATCCATATGCAGAGATAACTTGGAATAATTGTGAGCAAAACTGAATTATGAAAGGTAAGGCAGCTTTGGGCCTAATTAAGGAGGTAATGATACCGGATAATCGGCAATAGCCCCATCACTCACACTATCGAACATGGGATTTTGGAATCATTAGAAAGCTTGTATTTTTCTCATCTCACCTGCAAAATATTTTAGATACTGCAAGCACAAATATGGATTGTATAGGGTTACTGTAAGTTATTTGTAAAATAAGTTATGGCTTATTGTAATACATGCAATTATTTGATCTGTGGTAATTGCAAACGTGCAGTGCGAGTAGCGCCCAACCATGCAAAATACCGCAAAAATATGGGGGCGGAAACCCGTCAAGCCAGTGTCAAGTAAATACCCTTTTTGTGTCGCCTGCCCTAAGGCAGGAAGACACATAGGGATCACTTTGTCCACTGTTGTCTGTTGTTGTTGTTGATGTCTGTTGTGAAAAAGGGTACCGGTTTGCCATGTCAAATATCCTCATACTTTGACGGATTTAAACCAAACTTGGGTCACAGGTGCAACATGGCATCCCCCATTTGTTGGTGAGGTCAAAGGTCACATACTAAGGTCAAAGGTCACATACTAAGGTCAAAGGTCATGTGAGGTCAAGTTGTAAGATAGGCTGAAAATGTAAAATTGACCTCATTTGAAAAGTTGAACTCACTGGAACCAAACTTGGTTTTGAGTTTACATGCAAACCATCATTTGTTTACGAGGTCCAAGGTCACATATCAGGTCAAAGGTCATCTTAGGTCTATCATACACTAAACCGCGACGGCAGGCGGCACGTGCGGTCCGAGGACCGATTGTATTTTTATTAGGTTGAAGGGGCATTGTCAATATTTTTGTCAAGTCAGCTTCTTCTTGCATAACAATAATAATATGGATGACTTTTCGGTTGATAAACAAGAAAATATCGCCCTCGCCAATTAAAATATCAGGCTCGTCTTCGACTCGCCCGATATTTGATCTAGGCTCGGGCGATATTTTCCGTTATCAACTCAGTCATCCCATATTTTTAATTACATAATCTGGTAAAATGGTATATCGGATTCAAAAATCTGATATGTATAGAGAGGGTCTTTTCATGTGAAATAGAAAAATTGATAGGTATAATGGTTGGGACCTTTTCAAGAAAAAAATGCAAGTAATTTTAGAACATGCTACAAAAGACAAAAAAAAAATTAGATAATTTTTGACCCAATTCTCAAACATCATACAAAAGTGACCAAGGCCAACAAGTCCATCAAAACAAAACTTTCCTCCATATTTAATTAAATCGCACTTGGAAAGCAACAGATTATTTTAAAGTACAAGGTTGGATACAGGCCAAAAGACCATTGCTAAGAACCAACACAGACATGAACTGCTACATTTGTGAATCTACCTCTTTGGGGAACAGGTGTTTATAAGAGTAGTGTAGTTAATTGAAATATACCAACTTGTACAAGGGTATGTATTTAATGCAAGTTGATTTTGTGTAGGTTCTTAATGCATGGTGTGTGTTACACTTCATATGGATCAAAGAGCCTTTACTCACTTGACTTGTAATGGAGAATATCTTTGGTAGAATGAGATTCGGTCCAGTTCTTTGAAATACAGTAAAACAAAAATTGGTTGTCGCAGAACATTGTTAGATGGCCATAACCAACAGTTGGCTAAATTAAATACTGCCATTTGTGCACCGGTATGAGTTATCCTCAAATCCATATGAAGTCGCACATAAGTACAGCAGTGTATATTGAAATGTCAGGATGTTAAAGACAGTGTAGTATTCCTAAAAAAAGAAGGGATGTATCAGTAAAAATCCAGCAAGTTAAAACACCAAAACACCCCTCCCGTGTCAGAGCAACTTGTTTCCCCACGTACAACAAATGTAAATGCAACTAACAAGGAACATTGTATTTTCTTCTAATCAAAAAATAAAAAAAAACAAAACATTTAATTACAGTTTAGCTCAAAACTTGCTTAAAATATACAGATGCATCCCTAGTGTAACTTTTTAGACATGATTGGACAGCTGCGTTTTATATATATAGCTGGTCATCTTGAAGCATTCTGGTCAAACTTAACTACAAAGGGCCCTCTATTAAAGCCACATTATGTTTAAATTTGATATGTCCAGCTTGCTCTTTATTGAGAGCATAGCATCAATAAATTTATTACTATTCTGAGTGAAGCGAGGCACTTTGTCAGTGAGATAAATTATGCACTGCACCAGTTTTTTGTTAAGCGTGTACTAACGGTAAATCTAACCCCAATCCTTACACCGAACCAAGCGTTACTTATGCCGACTAGGCATAGATAAAAAAAGTGGCTATCCCCAATTTTTACATAAAATTTGCGGCATATTGTGTAGTATTGTTTCAGCTTTATTTTAAGAAATTTTTCAAAGAATTTCCAATAAAACAAACAAAAACCTTATTCAAGCCAAATTGAAAGTGGTGTTTCTTTATACTTAGGTAATAAATCACTGATTTAGAAGACTTGGCGAATCAAAATTCGCTAATGAAAGACAGCCAAATTAAATACACCATGGCTTATGTAGAGCAGGACCCATCCACTCACACAGAACAGTTGTGAAACTTGGCAATCGCAGGACCTGCTGTTCCCCCCCCCCCCCCAATAGATTAAACAAGTTCAACAAATACTTGAATTACCAGTTCATTAATTAATAACCTTTCATGATCAGTCTGTAAATGCCTCAAGAAGACCATTTAGACTGAGGGATAAATAATCTTACAAAGTAGTCCTCTCTCAAGAGAAATGGACTGCTAAAGTGAGATTAACAAGAGTTGTTTTGAGTCATATTTTATAGTTCAGTTTAGTTTCATTTGATAAGATTCCATTTAGTTTTCCTGTAATTTCTAACCGTGTCCATTGGGGAAAAATGTATTCTTGATTCATTATATACAAAATTTCTTTTCTTGTATACACTATTAGCATAGTATTTGGTGATTAATGGACAATGTTGCTTGCAGTTACCATGTATTATTTACAAACACCATAAGCTGGTATTCTCAAAAGGAGTCTAACTTTAGACTTGGGTTTACACCAGGGTTAGTCCTACATGAGTGGACCTTTTTCCCTTTCAACATACTAAGAAAGTTGAAAATAACGGGTGAGAAAATTCCTCGTGGATGGGTCGGAACGACCCATTCCAGCCCATCCTTGAGGAATTTTCTCACTTGTTATGGCACACCTTCAAAGTATATTAAAAGGGAAAAAAGTCCACTCATGTAGGACTAACCAGGTTTAAACCCAAGTCTAAAGTTAGACTCCTTTTGAGAATACCAGCTATAGAATTTGATATAACCAAAGTTCTGCCATGAGGAGCAAGTCTTCGTAATTTAAGTGTTGTTGCATCCACCAAATTGCGAAATAATTTTCCGTGTATGAAGTAGGCTAAAGATATGCTTATTCACTTTTTGCATGGTTTGGCCATTTGTAAGTAGAACCTCGAACTGGTATTGGAATTCATGAGGGTGTTACATAACAATGCATTACTCTTAAGAAGGTAGAGTGGTTTTGTGTAGAGAGTGAGTCAAACTGTTACGTTAATTTAGGCTTCATCCTTATTGCGGCCAGTTTGAGGCTCTCCATGCTAATGGTGAAATGATGCAAAGAGCGAATGGAGCAATATGGTCAGTACTCAGTGTGGTTTGGAGAAAAGCACATCTTGGGATGTTTTTTCAACAAAATAACTGCAAGCAATATTGGACAAAAATTGAAAACAAATGGAATGCAAGTTGAAATGATCACAGGTTATTTTTTTAATATATGAACTAAGAAGTAGATAAACAAAAATTTGATTAGAGAATGTGTGAAATCATCAATGGAGGATGAAGATTTGAAAAAATAAAAATTGTGTTAGGAAAATCAAGTATGGTTCTTAACAAAAAGAATACATTTGAACCGATTTGAAGATTTGCTTTCATCCTTGATTAGATTGCTACGTTTCCATCAGAGTGGAACGTGATCAAATTGAAGTAGAGCTTGATGATCTGCTAGGATTTTTAGACCTTTGAGGGGATGACTTCCAAGCAATCAAATTGCCTTTACAAATGCCAATCATGTCGAGGAATTGAGGATGGGCAGAAGTGTGACTTTGGCACTGACAGAGCAAAAAAAAGATAAAAGGTTTATCTCAAAAGAACTCATGTACAGTGCATTGATTTTTTAATCATTATTAAAAAAAAAAAAAAAAAAAAAATCACTCCTTTTTTTTTCTTGGCCCCCCCCCCCCCCTCCCCCCAGTTTGGCCCAGAAGAAAATTAAGATTTTTGCAAAATAGGCCAATTTTAGGCTAAAATCAGCAAACCAAAATTGGTAAAAATTTCAAAGTTGTTGATGTTCCCCAAATTTCACTTCCCTCCTAAAAAAATTCACTTTGGCTCCCCCGGAAGTCTGGTGAGGTCACTAAGAAAGAGGATTTTTTTAAAGAGACCAACAACTATTTTAGTCTTGTTGCACCTTATTAGATTTCATAGGTTAGGAGGAACAACATAAAAAATCTGTGATCATTTCTGGCAGTAAGCCAGGTTTTGTTACCTTTTCTAGTGGAAAGTGAGAGTAGATTCCATTGAATGAATGTTTCTAACATTCTCATTTGTCAACTACTAATGCTCATATAATGTAGTGCTGACTTCGTAGATTGGATAATGTGAAGATAGCAATAATTGTAGTGTACTAGGCCAGTTTCATGGAATCGATGCCAAAAAACAAAAGATTTTTCCACTCAAAATCGAAAGTTGTTTGATGTGAACCCCTGGATATTAAAACAACCGTGATTCACATGGTCAGTCCAGCTTCATGTTATGGGGTGAAGAGGGAGCGGGGTGACTTGGCCACTTAAGTTCATCTTGCCTCTTGGAATTTGTGACATTCATTTCGCCAAGTTAAATAATTTCATTGAAGATGGTACAAAATTGAATGACAACTAAATTCATCTTACCTCAATCACTAAAAAAAATCACAATTACATAAAAAAGTAAAATTTATTTAATGGATACAAGTCAGTGGAATTTTGCATCGTGTATGCTTGTAGAAATGGTTCTTGTTTCAAATACCAACAATTAATATTATGCTATTCTTGGAAAAATTGGTACAATCGTCATCTGTGTGATAGTTGTGCACCTCTTCTGTAAAAACTGTTCCATTAAATCATTGTGTAGATTAGAATCATTTTTGTGTGAACATTGTGCTAAATGTTTTAAGGAAAATTTGGTGGTAAAACTATCCGACACCAGGAAGTCTCTGATACATAAGAGATAGCTTAATTGCTTCTGTAACAGTCTGAGTGTTTAATGTTGCCAAAAACTTGACTTGGTACAAGAACTCATACTAGCTCATATTAAAAAGCTCTATTCAGTATAAATAATCAATGGTCATCTCTGTGGTGCTATCGCCCTCCGTGTCCTTGTGCAAAGGCAATTTACAAGGATGCTCCTGGTGAAATTTGCCACGGATGAACCGATATGGATGAATTATGCTGAATATGATTTTGTCTATATTGCTTCAAATAGCGCACAATACTCATGGTATAGGGTTGGGCAAAATCCACTCCACCAAACCAAAGAAAACCTAAACATTTCAGAATTGACCCTAAACCATCAGAATTGACCCTAAACAATCAGGAATGACATTGTAAACCTAGAAGTGATGGGTTATGTTTGAGCTTTCTGAACAGAATTCCCTTATTACTAAGTAAGTAAATGAAATCGGTCTGGTATTCCCTAAAAAATGAGCCTAACCATAGTTTGACATGAGATTTGTGTGTATACTAATGAGCAATGTGATTGTATGGTATGTGTACACTCCCATGTGAAACTTCAGTGTTCTACAAGCTAACAAGTGGTTTAATTTCAAGAATAGAAATACAAAACGAGTGTTTTGAGCTAAAAAACGTTGGAATATTTGAGTCAATCCCACGATACACCAGTTATGAGAAATTTCACCTAAATAAGGTCACATATTTATCTGAAAAAAAAACCCTTACCACATAAAACTCTGACTTTAAACTCAATTGAGTTAACTAAGCATAGAAACTAAGGTAAAAATGATTAGCAAGATATAAAATGGCTGTTCTTAATAAGACACATTGCAATGCATTATTGGGATTGGTTTCAAACACTCTCTAGGTGTAGAGTGCACTAGTGTTGAAGGTGGAGATACTGTGTTTTTATAAGTGGGTTCCAATGTGGGGGTTGTGTGTTGTTGTTGTGCAGTGTAGCAAGCAGCAGGATGGGTTGGCACGTCCTAGTTTAGCTCGCCTCAATTGGACACCTGACTAATTTAACATGAATTTCATCCAGTGTTCAGTGTCCAGTGTGAATCCAAGCCCGCCTCTTAGACAAACTATTGTCAATGCCCATTCTTGTCATTTCACAGTTTACACTAATAGTGCAGATTTGATGATGGGGAGGAAAAATATTGACCCCTGAATAGTGGGTTGTGGTTGTAGCATTCCGTATCGCGGTCCAAAGTTCATATGTGCGTGAGGTGCATGCAGGCTGGACTGTGTCCCTTTGGGATAACTGGTTCATAGCGATTAGACCTAAAGTAGAATTCCACTTTCACAACAATCATCCTATCTCCAAATTTTATCCCCGTTGCATTGGTCCAGAGAAAGAAACAAACCTATACATTTATTATTTTTTGTTTTTTTCTAGATATAGAGATAATTTTGTTCAAAAGAGGCCTGAGCTCTAATTCAGTCGTTTGTTTTGGTGGCCTTTGTTTATCCCTTACCGACAGCAGGTTTAGGTTCTTTCTCCTCACCCTATGATGACTTCCAGCCGAATCCATCGGTGGCACGGGTCCTTTGATGGGAAAATGCTGACGATTGGTCTGCTGACCCATCCATGCCTGGAACCCAGTCTGCTGCTGTATCTGCCACTCCCTCAGGCCCATGGCCTGGGCACCACCACCACCACCCAGCACGATGGAAATGACATGAATCTCAATATCCCTTTCCACCCAATCAAGGTAATCCATGAGGCCTGGGACCAGCAACGGGGCAGTCCGTTCACATCGTGGGGCACCATGCATCAGAGGCATCAATCGCCATATGTTGGCTCAACAGGGGGACCACGCAAGCACCTTGACGCAGCATAATGGCAGACGCACACAGAGAGAGGACAAAGAAGATGATGGGCACGCCATCGCCCACACCATGTCTACTCAGATGCACCAAAGAAGGAGATATCTTGCCGCCAGACATGTAGAAGCTTACTCACCAAAATTAGCTAAGAGAAGCGGAAAGACAAATTAGCAAGGATCATTGGTAAGTGTGTCGTTATGTTACCAGAAATCAGCATTAAGTTATTGAAAGTATAGAAACAGATATGCAAGAGGAGCAGTTCCATTTATGAAAATCCAAAATTTGAAACCGATGGCACGGCCAAGTTTGAGCGTAGCATCCAGTCAACCTCCAGGGAATGTAGTCTCGAGATTTTAGGGTACAAGACTCCTTCTAAAATAAATTTGTACTTAAACTGGTTTTGATGCAAGTTCTACCTTTATTTACATAAAAAGGGGAAAAAAAAAAACAGGTTCTTTTTTTAAATTTCTTTTTTTTTTTTGAATTGTTTTTATTTATGGCTTGGAAATCTGGAATGTTCGGAAAAAGTTACATCTCTGGGTACAAAGGGTCAAAATAAGCAGGAGTCAGGAGCCATTGGATCCCAGAATATGGTTCATGTCAAAAACTGATCTCCAGGAGTTCTTTATTTTTCAGGCTGGCTCTGTTTTAGCCCTGTCTTTTAAATAAAAAACAAACATTAATGATACATGTTAAACATTTGTTTATTGTGAAGCGGTTCCTTGTTGGATCTCGAGTGACTCCTTAATTGGATTTGAAATGGCGCTGGTGCGATCTCATGGGCTCTGGTGGCTTCTCATGTGGCTCTTGGTTGACTCATGGGGCTCTGGGGATCTCATGGGTCCTGCTACAAGCAAAAGTCCAATGAACCAAGAGTCCAAAAGGTGGCACTTGGTGCTGATTACTCTTATTTTGGCCCACATGGGAATGGGATAGGGATGGGGAATGGGGATAGCAGTCAGTAGTATTTGTGCTTTGTACAACAGTAATACAGATTGCACTTAAAATATGCCCTATATAAGCATCAAGTCATGGAATTTTAAAATTGCTTTAATGTGAATGAAACATGCTTTAAAGTGTAAGGTTTTAAAAACACCAGTTTAGAAGCCACCATTAAGTAAACCATATCTTGAAAATTAGATTCTTTGGTCATCACCTTATAGTCCCAAAATTCTTTGGTTTTGTTTATATGCTTGTTGAAAGTTAATGCCATTTTACATCGGCGCCTCTTGCCACAAGAGTGCGCTGCGCGTACATCAAGCAGGGTGTCTGCTGCGGTAGTGATGTCCCCGCCGAACGAACTTCGTTCGGGAGGGGACTATAAAATGGGCTCCGTCCGTATGTATGTCCGTGATAAAAATGTTAACCCTGGAACATTTGGTCATATCTTTTTTTCTGGATGAGCTAGAGTAGCCAAACTTGGGTATACTGTAGGTGGGGAAACCCCCCTACTAACCATGTAATTCATACCCCCAGGGTCCTCCCCTAAGTCTGTCAGGGGGTGGGGGGAAGGTCAAGGGAAAAAGGTCCACATTACACAGAAATGTCAACATTGTGACCATATTGTGTACGATTTATCTGGAGTTCAATGAGGGCTACGTTGATGTAACTTGGTGGAAAGAAGCAGGTTGATGAGTTCTCGATCTTATTAGATTTTGGGTGTAAAATATGCTAATTAAGTATATTTGCATAAATTTATGAAAATTTTCCCGCAAGGCTTGTGTACAAGTTTTCTGGAGTTCCGTAAGGCGTATAATGATGTAACTTGGTGGAAAGAAGTGGGCTGAGAAGTTCTCGACCTGATTAGATTTGGGGCGTATTTCGGGTAAATTAAATATGCAAATGAGCTAATTGATATGCAAATATCAATATCAATGTCAATGCGAGGTGGAGGGGGGCAAAAAAAAAAAAAAAAAAAAACAGTTTGAGTTTAGAAGCCACCATTAAGTAACCATATCTTGAAATTAGATTCTTTGTTCATCACCTAATAGTACAAAATTCTTTGGTTTTGTTTATCTGCTTGTGAAAGTAATTCCATTTTACACGCGCGCCTCTTGCCACAAGCGTGCGCTGCGCGTACATCAAGCAGTGTGTCTGCTGCGGTAGTGATGTTGTAGTTGCACGTGCATTATTCTATATCAATTTGCGATGTGGAGAGTCTTGCCTATTTAGTGATGAACAAAGAATAGTATATGACATGAATGTGTAATTGATTGTTTGTCTTTAATTGCAGGCCCAGTAGAAGCCTGGCGCTTGATGATGTCCCTCAAATCAGGATTACTAGCAGAGAGTACTTGGGCACTGGATGTGCTGAACATTCTACTCTTTGACAATTCCACTATTATGTACTTTGACCTTGCCCAATTACAGGGTCTGCTAGAGATCCTTGTGGACCACTTCCGGGCAAGTCTCAAGCAAGTATTTGACACCTTTGGGGATTTGGAAATGAGGACTCAAAACAAAGCCATTGTAAACTTCACTTGGGAAGAGATCGGTGTTGATCTGGAGGATTTGAATGAAGATATGAGAAAACGAAGGAAAGATGGGCCGGAATCGGAGGTAGAGGTTATCAAGCAAGCCTTGGAATCATTGGATGTTGAGAAATTAAAAGGAGTGGATAAGGTGAAATCATTAGGTCTTGACGAGACCTTGAAAGGTTATTATGAGCACGAGAAAAGATGGGACACATTTGAAGGTTTTCTAAGCAACAAGCGACATTGGAGTGATGGGAGAGGTGATATGACTGGACATATCATGCATGTATTTGAAAATAATGGGCTTGTAGGAGAGCCACCCAACAAAGCACGCAAGGTAGAAAACACAGAAGATAAATCATGCGAGGTTGCATGCAAGATCAAATCTGAGGATTGTGCGCAGGAGGATGAGAAATTGTCAAAAGTGGAAAGCAGTGAATTTCATCACACATGCAAAGTTGAACCAGTGGACAATGAGGACCAGTGTGATGAAAGGACAGAAAATGTGTCTTCATTTTATGATGATGATGATGAAAGTGAAGAAAAGGAAACTGTTGTAGAGGAAGATGAGGACAATGATGTCCCACTATGGCAAAGGTGTTGCAGTGAAGAACTCAGACTAGTAAAAAAGAAAGAGCGTCAAGATGCATCCAAAGGTGTGATAATGTGCTACCATAAGACTGCCCAGGATGAAGAAGACCCTCCTCTGGAGGAGGAAGGCACGTGTCGTGACAATAGCGTTCTGGTAACTTGTACAGATGGCCAAAAGGAGTTAACCAGACGCTGCTTGTGCCTGTCCAATATTGTACGTAGTCTGTCCTTCATTCCTGGTAACGACACAGAAATGGCCAATCACCCGGGCCTGTTGTCGTTACTTGGTAGATTACTTTTGTTACAACACAGACATGGTATTCGTAGAAGGAATCCGCAGACTTATAACAGAGACGACAAGGATGATTTGGACACTGACATTTTGGTGACGGATGAGGATAAGTGGTGGTGGGACTGTTTGGAGAATATGAGAGAGAATGCTTTGGTGACTATCACCAACATATCAGGACATCTTGATTTGTCTTTGTACCCAGAGAGTATTAGTTTACCTATTCTTGATGGCCTGCTTCATTGGAGCATATGCCTTTCCGCGAGTGCTCTTGATCCTTTCCCATCACGCAGAACCCATTCACTCCTTAGCCCCAAGAGGCTGGCCATTGAGGCCCTAGCTAAGCTCAGTATCCAAGATAACAATGTGGATATGATTTTGGCCACACCACCATTCCAACGTCTTGACCGCTTCTTTGCCACCTTGACGCAGTACCTCGGCGATCGCAAAAAGCCTGTGATGCGCGAGTTTTCCATTGTGCTCCTTTCGAGCCTCGCACAAGGTGACAGCATTGCTAGCCGCGCAATTGCACTTCAGAATTCCGTCATCTCCCTCCTGCTGTGCTACATGGAGGATTCGGAATATGCAAAAACTCTCGAGGCCGGCAGTACTTCGTCGCAACTGAGCCAGAATCCGGATATCCAGCCAGCTAGCCCGGACATGATGCGCAGGGCAGCTCTGACTTTAGCATGTATGGCCAGGGTTCCAGAAAATCAGATGCTGTTTCTCCAGCACCAGGGGAGATTACTCAACCTGACAATGTCTCCTGCAGTTCACGACGTCGTAAAGAAGCACCTGTCGGACGTATTGTTTGAAGTGGGCGCACACAAGTTATGATGAACCGTGTTATTGTCACTGAATCACTGTAGACTCGACAATTTGTGAGGAAGGACTCAAAATATCCAATGCCTTTTCTACATTGTTCCCCATTGGTTCATATCGGACAGGTGGATTGTACTGTGAATGGCCAATTTCCATATTAAATGAACTGTTGTATTGCTTTCCAATCTCGCTGGTATATTCTTCAAATTAACTTTTCTGGTGTTAGGGACAACTCAACTGAAGAAGGTTATTGTTTGACGCTTGTGTATTGATCATGCCTGTTAATGTGAAGAACTTGACCTTGTGAGATTTAATTCTAAAAAACATGAAAACCTATTTGAAAATTGAGTAGTGTATACAGTATACAAGCAGGAAATAATTAACTGAAATAACTGGAATCATCAGATGTTCTGGTACTCTCATGAGTCGCCTGTCAAGCCAGATGCTGTCAAAAAAAAATTGTTTCATTCCAGATCTTTTTTTACTGATGGCAACTGTTGTGTATTCCTAGTCAAGGGTACACTGAGGCCTGGGCAAAATGTGTAGCACAGAGTATTGGAACTGATATCTCCAGTTAACACCCAATATATGTGTGTATATAGTTAAAATATTCCCCAAAGTATTAACCAAAATGAGTATGTGCATAATGACAGCACAACCCCGACCGACACATTTAAATAACATTGTTGCTGGATTGCATGGGAGTTGCCCAACAAAACCAACAAAAATTAAAGATTCCCATTTTGAGTATATTTATTTGATTTAATAACACATGAAATGTACTTTCCTGAAAATAATTGGCCATAAATGTGCTCTATTGTGGTCCTCACCTAGGGCAGGTAATTTTATTTTGGATGAAATTTTCACCGACAAAAACTTTGTTAAAAATCAGTAATTACTGTGAGTCAGTGGTCGGAAATGAACTATCAGATTTGTTAGAAGCAAATTGTACATTTGGCAAGTAGATTCATTTGAAAAATAAGTTGTATTACATCTTTCAAATTTGTAAAATTGTCCATTACAAACTACTGATGAATTCAACCCATGTGAATGAAGAATTAATTGTAAATCAATATGTAAACATGAAGGGTGTAACTATGCCCTGAGTACGTTGATCAGCTATTTATCGGCACTATTGGAAGTCGTACACAAAAGTGTTTCGCTGTGTATTTCATCTATTTATTGCAGGGAAAAGAGAAATAAAGGTTTAGCACTGATTAAAGAGTACTTATACACCTGTAGGTTTGACATTTTTTTTGCACATTTTAATATAAGTTATGGGCATTTTACATTAAATGCTATAGAAAATGGTGCAGTTGAGAGTTAGGCAGGGGGCAAACCCTAATATTCCATTGCAAACTGACATCTCATGCTATAAAAACGTGCCCTATCTGGGTAGCTTTTATGGACCATAAGTAACATTCCTAGGGTGGACACGTTTTTCAATCAGCTGCACGGGGGGTGTTACGAGGGGGTCAAGTTACTATGGGGGTCAAATGTTTAAACTGCTCCAAATCTAATGTAATATAGCTCAAATTATTCCTTAGGTAACCAGGAGTAAAAAAGTCAATTTGATCACATGCGTGTGGTGCTTCCTTTCCAAGATATTTGGGAAAATAGGCTAACGGTCATTTGTTTATTCAAGAAAGGTCAACATTTGTAATACCAAGATTTCTTTGTAAAAAATATTTAAAAAAAATATTTAATTATACTGATTCAAAATATGCCTTTTATTTTGCATAGGGTTGATTCCCTTTAATAGGGAGGGGTGTAATGTCCCCATCCCCATAGAGTCCTACAGGGAAATTTGAACCCCTTCCAGTATAACAAGAAGATGAAGCCAAAAATGCAAAAGCATTTCATATTTGGAATCAGTATCATTAAACATTTCTAAAAAATATTTTTACAAAGAAAAAAAAAAAAAAAAAAAAAAACCGTGCAGCATATTTATTTACGTGTCCACCCTGGGGGTGTTTATTTGATCCATCTAAACTATTTGACATGCATAAATTTTTTATAGCATTGCGATGCAGGTTGACCTTGCCTGCCCCCTAGATAAGTGCTGTCATAAAAAACGTTATACTCAAATTTTCAAATTTGGGCAATATTCAGTTCATACCTAAATGTTTATCATCCAGGTGTTTAAAAAACAGTGCATGACCTCAAAATGTCCTTAAGCTTTGTTAAAACAAGGTGATAAGAAGAATGAAATCCTGATCTTTGGGAGCCACGACCAACAGAATTTCGAATTTTACACGTAGGTACACAATTTGTGTGTGGTTTCCAATTGGTGTCGGTTATGATACCAGGTATTGATCAAAGCTCTTGCCTGAGCTAAAGACACTGTTGTATGGTTATAACTGGCCTATAGTTTCCTGGGAATTTGCACAAACTTGGTTAAGGCAAAAAAATGTGTGCTTACTCCAACCTTAATTTTGGGATGAGGTCAATTGATTGGAATACCTTGTTGGTTTTTTATTTTTTAAATAAATCATTGCCAAGATGTAAACTTCATTCTAAAGGTTAAGTTTTGGGAATTAAGGATTTTTTCATGTCAATTTTGTTTTAAAATTTCAGAATTTCAAGGAAATATTAAAAATTGTTTGGTAAATAAATATGAAAAAATTCTAAGGAAGGGAAGAATATTTGAAATTTCTAAAAATTAGGCTCGGTTTTCTAATGTAAATCAGTTTCCCCGGATTTTCAAAAACAGTCAGTTGGCCGAACCAGTTGGCTTCAGGTTTAGGAAGGTAGTCGATAGTCTTTTCAGAGTTACTAAAATTCCTATGAAAATTGTGCAACTAGGAAGTCGTACTTTTATTTCAATACAACAGAAACACTGAAGTTGGTGGTGTAGCAGGTACAAAATAATGTTAAGATTGTACAAATACTCATGGTTTATATCGGGAAATAAGGCACACTAGTTTCCCTTGGTACTAGCTACGGACCTATCACCCTGAACCCGAAGGGTGAGGGGTGATAGGCCCGTAGCCAGTACCAAGGGAAAATAGTGTGCCTTATTTCCCGATATAAACCATGTAGTATTTGTTTTATTACACCTCACTGTGACTCTGGGGACGAGGTTGTAGGGAAACAGTTCAGTCTATTTCCCTAGGGAAATAGCACGCGTAATAGGAATCAGCCAATGAAATAGCATGATTATGTTCATGAATATTCATGAGGTGTAATAAAATATATATATACTCATCGTCAAAGTACCCTTTACAAGATAAGCGTATTTTAGGCGTGATGCGCGTAAATGTGATCGTGCGACATACTGCTAAGCCCCGCCCCTTCTGGATGGCACGCGCGTACCTCTTGTAAAAGGTATTTTGATAAAAAAGTATAGTAGGGGTTATGTCTTGGCAAAGTGGTGTAAGATGTTATTTGGGTATCACCAGAAAAATCCATCACTTAAGTTGATTATATTAGAGGGGCATTTTGTAACAAATCCATTGTCTTGTCCTTTAGAATTCCCTAAAAAATACAGGGTGACCCAGGAAAATGTAATCCCTGACAATAATTGGCAATGTTATGGATTGCATTTTTTGGGGTCACCCTGTAGTCAAGAAATTTTACATCTTCTGAAACGGTGGCAAAAATGGTTAAATGATAATTTTATACTAGGCAGATATTACAACAGTGGTGTTGGGGCATTGTTGTGCAACTATTTGCTCAAAACACAGAAATACACCATCACTATCAACTGGAGTTTTGGAAGTAAGGTTTTATTGAGGGCATGTATTGATGGAGAAAGAAATCCTTACTGATATGACAAAATGCACCTCTAACTCTCACTTGGAGATCAAAATCTTTCAATTTGTTTTTAAAAAATGTCTAAATTATTTTCCTGACCAAATTTGGAATCAGCATGAAATATGCATTCAAATGAGTCCAAACAAGCCTAGTCTTAGGTCATTAGTTTTGAGATGGCAAATGACCATTTGGAAAGCTATCTCTTAAGGCATTGACTTATGGATTTAAAAACTTACAAAATCTACTATGGTCAAAAGGGTTAAGAAAGCTGAAAAAATATTTGATCTGCAGAATCCACAAATTATTGCATGACAATTAACTTTAGGCCCAGGTTTAAACCAGGGTTAGTCCTACATGAGTGGACCTTTTTTCCTTCCAACATACTCTAAAAATGTGCTGTAACGGGTGAGAAAATTCCTCATGGATGGGCCGAAACGGCCCATCCATGAGGAATTTTCTCACCTGTAATATTTAACTTTCACAGTATTTTGAAAGGAGAAAAAAACATCTACTCCTGTAGGACTAACCCTGGTTTAAATCCAGGTCTAATGTTATACTCCTTACCAGCCATATAGTTTTCCCCCGGAAATGGTCTTTCATTATATGAACCAATCTGTACTAGATACATGGTGCATTACTGTTTGCGCACAAGTGTAAACATTTGGTGTTATGACTTGCCATCAAGATAGTGTCTCGGTGAGCTGTTCCAGATGAATTTCATCTCCCCTATGGAAAACACATTGAGTATACATTGAGTATATGCCTCCCATAGGGGGTATTAAATGCATGTGGAATAACCATGGTTAAGGTATGATCAATGCATGATTGCCATATGTAGTCCATGTGATGCCCATGCAGTGATCGAGACATGACCATGGCTATTGCAAATGAATTCAGTCCTCCCATATGGAGGCATATACTCAATTCCAGTTGTGCCTTCCAAAGGGGTGTAAGGGATTCAGTGGAACAGCCTTTTGAATAGCTGACAATTGGCTATGTTGAGTTAAACCCTGTCCATTGGTTAAGAATTTGTGGTATCAAACCCTGTCCATTGGTTAAGAATTTGTGGTATCAAACTACAGTAGAATCCAGCGATCGTGGTACCTCATGCATTTGTTGGGTTGGAGCATTGATTTACTGGTATGTGTCCATTTTAAATTGGTATTTGCTCTATTGATGGAGTTGGTATATAAAATCAGTTTTATTTTCCATGAGTCTTTGTGAATGTATAAAGATAGAAAATACAAAATTGCAAATTTCTTACAGATACGACCAAATTTGCACATAAGATAAGGTACACATGGATTACTAAGGGCTAATGGTTCAGTTGATATAAAAATCTCAACTTTTTAGGTAATTCAGGGCACAAGGTAGTGGATCATGAAATGCCTCTTAAATGAACAGAATGTTAAACAGTTGATTATGGCCACATAAGTTGTATTGATTTTATCTGCAAAGTACTGACGTGAACCGACCCAAAACGTTTGAGGTACCACAGTCGCTGAAATCTATTACAGCACCATCCATAGACCCTGTAAGAGTAGGCGAGTTGTAAACTTCAGCATAAATGTTTTAGGCACAAGTTCTGTGTCATGTGTATGACTTTGTGTGTAGATTGGAATAATTGTGAGCATTTGAAGTTGTGTGCATAGACAACAAGAAAACATCTGTGGTATGTAAAGAGTTGAACAGGGGGTAATGTGTTGGTGCTCAAAATCATTAACAAAAGAGTTGACCCGTTTCAAGTACATTGAGAATCTACTTCATATGGTCTCTACCTTCCCTACGGGGATACTTAGTTCTCCCCATACAAATCAGGTTTTGACAAATACATCCATCAGTCTTAAGAAGTTTAGGTTGTGGATGACAATCTCCAGGTGATGGGAGAAAGCTGCAAGACAGTTGAGCTGGCTTTTCTTGTTAATACTGTAAAGCAACCAATTTCATGTTTTTATCTACACCTACCCAGCATTCATTGACACTTAAGTACTGAATCCCTTGAAAGTGCAAATTTGGTAACCCCTCCATCTTCCCAAATAAGGCACCAAAACAGCCCATTCAAGATTTGACCCCATCTTAGCTTATGGAGGACTGCTATTAGTCTCCAAAATGCCATTGTACCCTTCAAAAATTCTAAACCTACACATGTGATGTTGATCAACTGTGTTATTGAAGCTTTTCCTGGTTTTGGTAACCAGGAACAAATTTCAAGAAGCATTTTGTTTCACTTGCATAAATAAATAGAAAATGCCCCTTGTTGACATAACATTTACATTTTTTTTTCATTGAGTACTACTTCAGTTAGGAAGGCCTGAAATTGAACAAGTGTAATGCTATAAACAAAAGGTGTATTACAGTATTTCTAATAGTGCAGATCATTTGTAGACTTTACAGCTTTTTATTATCACCTGGTAGTTACAAAGACGGAATTTAATTTTAACAACCATTTGGTATCTGGCATTGGGAGACCAAATTGCTAGACTTGAAGCTGCCCAGTAATATGTAATAAATAAGTCTTGGGGTATGGTATATTGTCCCCTTGAGTATAAATTTAGTAAATGGCATCAGAAACTTGCCATAGTGGTACAAAATACCACTTACGTGATTGTAGATTTTATAAATACCTTAGAAAATTTTTAAAGGACAGCCTCCACGAAATGTGAACTACATGTTTTGTATAAAGAAGATGACTTCTTTTTGTTGTTGACCTGGGGGGATACACACAGCTTGTGAAATAGAAATAGTTGTGGGGTTGTTTACTTTAGTCCGATTTTTCTCTCTATAACTCGCTTTTGTCTTAGTCAGATTGGTCACTGCTTTTTGTCCTTTTGGGGTCCCTTATGTGACCAAAGAAAGACATGTCACATCATGTCAATCTAATTTGAAGCAATGTAATACCTGTTTTTAATAATGATGAATTATAACATTAGCCCTATAAATATTAGTTTGGCACCATCTGTATAAACTATTCACCCTATTTATGAATGCTGGAATAATTTGAATGATTGAATTTCAAAATAAACCAACATTGAATATCTTAACCTTTCACTGTTTGTCCTGTAAAGTATAATGGCATCCAGTGACCATGGTTACAGGGCTTATTTATTCTTGTGATCACGAGACAAGAAAGGCGATACCGGGTTTCTAGTATTTAAATATGTAAATGGTACAGTGATGCATGATGGGAAAATGTGACAAGCAAGTTATAATTTAGTTAATTATGTACAGAGATTTAAACTACAGAATTTGTGACCATTGCGACCAAATCAGTACTGTTTCCATGCTTATTGCACATTCTGATGCAGAGTTGTGGTTTGGCCCATGCTAAGTAAGCAGGAATAAATTTGGTTGTCTGTAAATGCAAGCAAAGTAAAATATGCTTATGTCTATGGGAAAAAAAACTCATGCCGTACTTAATCCATAAAGTGCGTTATCGAGTTTATGTTGGATAAGTAGTGTTGTTAATTGATTAACCGGCCTCTTTAGCAAAGGTCAAACCATAACACTATTTTAGCTCTCAACTGAAGCCATTTTGAGCATCTACCACAGTTTATCCTAGTGCAGAAATGAATGACCTATATAAAAACATGTGTGTACTTATTATTTCTGAATAATTGAAGTACCAAATTGTGTTTTATAGTGTAGCACTTTTGCACTTGGAATAACAGGGTTGTTGTTCAAAGGTTTTCTGAATATTCCTGTCAGAACTGCTTGCAATATTTTATTTGTTGTAATTGATAATTTTAGGGATGTACCATTAACTTCGAAAGGGGAGGACAAGCTCAGAAGAATCATCAGAATTAGCATTGAAAAAAGCAAGCAAGCCATTGCTGAAATGGATTAAGAAAAGGCCAAGTATTAAAAAGTTAGTTTCTACTGCAATCTCTTGTGACTTAAACTCTCCTGTTGGGCGTAATGGTACATCCCTTTGAAATTTTTGCGAATTTTGTTGACTTGAATATTGCTATATAAAGTGAAAAATTACAAAATATTTTGTGACTTGAATTGTACAGTAAATTCAGTTCTCAGTTGAAGCTGGCAACACTAAATGACATTAATACAGCAAACACTGAACATGCGAAAATGATTGCCAGATTGTGGTACTTAGTACTTGATTTGTTCCAATTTCCATGTGAATTTTGATATTAATAATGCCTTATGTAATGCACTGATAATGAAAACAAGGTTACCACATTTGAAAGGAAAGTAATAAAGTGTAATGTAATTTGTTCAAGCCTTGAGCACGCACAATCAGGGAAAGTTGGCATTTGTTTTCAATCAAATGCCTAAGAAGTTGTATTACTGATTGTAAAGAAGGATGCTAAGTGCTGAAGATGGGCAAGAAGGGAAAGAGGGTTTCTTCCACTTTCAAAATTCTGTGTAGGCAGTTCAGAGTGTTGATTTAGAAAGATGTCCTTGTTTTTTTGTAAGACAAGAAGTGTCTTGTTTTGTTTGTTGTTTAAAAAGGATCATGTTTAAGGCTTGAGAGGTCAGTTAGATTGAAATGCATTGGTGCTGTCTACCCTGTATATTATCTGTTTCTGTGTTGAGTTCACTCTAATAGGAATCTGCCACATTCAGGCATTAGGGAGCTTTCAAAATCCACGACGGATAGTTGTAGGACGGTTCCTCGAACATGTGTGCATGCGCCAACTTTGCGATACGCCGGTCCTCCAGATTCTACAACATGCAAATAGCCCTACAACCATCGTGGCGAGGACGACAACGCTTGCCGTCGTGGAAATCGAAAGCTCCTTATTGCCAGAGGGTACAGGACATGAGCTAACCTGCAGGAATTAAGATTGAAGCATCCTTGAATCACATCTGAACATAATACTTAGGCTATGTCCAGAGATGTTACAGGATCTTTGTGTTGAAATTGCCGAAGAAACAATGTGGGTGTGTACTAAAACTAATATTCTAAAAATTCTGGTCGATTTGATTGGTTGTCCATAGGGTTGTATGATACAATTGGCCAATTAGAGACATGGTAAGAAAAGTTTAAAGAGGTGGTCTATTTGATTGGTTACTGTGAGGTTAAATCATGTTATATTATGGAATGAGCCAATCAGAGATACCGTAAGAAAAGTGGTGCACCTGAAGGGGTTAAAGGTTTTATATTCTTACAGTATCCTTGGAGGTTTCCTGGAAATTATTTTTTTTTAGTATCGTGTCTGTCATTTTCTTACCACTTTTGTAATAAGACATGGGATTGGCCAGCCAAACCATTCAAATTGAACTTCAACTTGTCTGGTTGGAAGAACGATAATACTTCTCTAGCTTTTATGTGTCGGGTTCCTAATGAAGTAAAGCCTCTGTATTGTTACGTGGGAATAGCACAGCTTGATATTTTTAATGAAATGTTCTATAATATTTATGCTCGCTCCTATTTAAGGCTCATTGGAAGCCAGCTAAATTTCTATCCGATATTTTGAGGGGAAAGAAAAGTACCTATTTGCATTGTGATTTGCCTGTATTTTGTACTTGTCATATTATACAGGTGATTTTAAACGAGATTGGCAAATTAATATATATTGTAAGATAGCCATGATACACCTTAACAGTTGCTGTTTTAAAGCATTTCTTACCATAATGGTGTATTTTGAATGTTTTTTCTAAAGAAACGATTGGAAAAAATAGAGAAAAAAATGATCTGTAATTGCCGCATTTTCTTTCATAGATGTATTACTCATTGCTCTGTGATGGAAGACAACTTTTGTCAAACCGTAAGATGGGAGAAGTTGTGTGTCTTCTACAGTCAAAGGCTGGATTAGTGAAAGGGAGACTAACTTTAGACCTGGGTTAAACCAGGGTTAGTCCTACAAGAGGGGACCTTTTTTCCTTTCAAAATACTGTGGAAGTTAAATGTAACGGGTGAGAAAAATTCCTCATGGATGGGCGGAATGCCCATCCCCTGAGGAATTTTTTCACCGTTTACAGCACATTTTAGGAGTTGTGGTAAGAAAAAGAGGTTCCCTCTTGTAGGACTAACCTGGTTTAAACCCCGGACTAAAGTTAGTCTCCCTTTCAGAATACCAGCCAAAGAGTCTAATGGCATTTGCCCAATTTTGTTGGTCTCCTGTTTGCGCACAGTGACCATAATTGTATAAGGACAAACACTGTGAATCTTATAAAAAAAGCCCAAGTAATTGGGACACCATATTGTGAATATTTTGTGTACATCCAAGTTAAGGTATGTAATTTATGCACTGTGTAGTTATCAAAGGAAAACACACATTACAAAAAAAAGACAAAAAAATGGAACAAGACTCGACTACCAAAATGTGTGTAAGTTGAAGGAATTCAAGGAGTGTAAATTTCGTCAGTCTAGCTATTTTTTTTCTGTTTTTTGTCTGCATGTATGTGTAGGTAGAATTTTTGTCAAGTGGATGGTAGGGGTTTGTAGAATGTATAGCTAGGGACAAACTTCTTATTGTATTATGTCCAACAAATGGTTTATATACTGATGTCTATGAATTAAGAATGTATAGAAAACCAAAATCTTCAGAAAATTAGTATTGTCTGCTTTGCATTTATTTCTGCTTGTAGTCTGTGTGTGTTATAAACAGGGGGTCCAAAAAAAAGTCAGAAAAAGTAAGGGGACTAGGTTGCTCTACTAGGACAGCTAGCTATTCATTATTCAATAAAAGTTGGATGACTCAATTTAAGCATAGATGTTTATATATTAAGGATTTTTTTACTAGTGATAAAGTTTCATCTTGATAGAACGGCCTCCAGCCCAAATCGCCATCTGTTAAAGTTTTGCACGATATTTCAATCCGTTTTGTGTGAGGCTAGGAAACATGATTTTGTAAGCCCAATAGAGTTATCTTGTAAAATTAATATTGGTCAACCACAAATGGGTACAGTTTCGCCCATAAGTCCAAACCAAACATTTTCTTAGCCTAGAGATTTCACGGACAGGTCTCGTATAATCGTAAAGCGTATTGGGATCATCACAATGGACAGGGACTGCACAAAGAGTGTTGAATTGCTCTGTCAAGATTACGAATATCATGAGGTTTTACACCTTTGTGGGTGGTTTAAGGTGGCAACGAGAGATTTCAATCAACAGATGGCCCTAAAAAATTCTGATTTTGCAATGGTGTAAAGCTTTCTCTCAAAATTATCCCCATCTGAAAGGATTAAGCTGAGAATGTTTCTTTATCCAAAATTGTGAAATTCCTCTAAGAGGCAAATGGAAATTTCATCCTGTTTTCTATTGAAATTTAAGCATATACAAATCATCTTTTGTTTTCATCCAAGCTATTTCTGTAGCCAAATAAAAGGTAGGGAACCTATTGGGCATCTATTATGAAATCACTACATATCACAGAAAATTTGGATGACTTTAAATCTCTTGTTGCACCTTTAACATACCGTACAGAGCACATGACATTGTGATGATCCGAATACCACATGGGATAGACAAGATTTTGCTGAACACCCATAATGCAATATGCGCTAGCAACAAAAATGCCACATCAGTCCGTTGCAAAAAAGTCCCGTACGGAAGCATGACCTGCAGTATCCTGTAAGTCCAATATCCAACCAGGCTTGCGCCATGGACGCTCTTTCTTCCCGGCTCATTTAACAGAACTTGCAATGTTTATTATCCATCATCAGGATCGTAAACAAATCTTGTCAGGCATATTTCCTCACACTTTGAAACATTCTATTGTCTCCATACTCAAGATATCTTTGGATGCTAATATCAAATTCATTGCCAAATTGATTGAAAAGGCTGCATCCCATAATACAGCATGTTAGGGACATCTTGGTGAGCCTTTTCAATCTGCATACAAAGCTCACCATTCCACTAGACTATTTTGTAGTCCTTATACTGATGTCTAATTTAGTTGGAATTGATGAAACATTTCAAATAATGCACTGATATGGTTATTGTGCGGAGGGATGGCTGGCCGCTTCAAAACGTTGTGAGGGCAAAATAATCGTGTCTCCCAAGGTAACACACAGACAACTTGCTTAAAGGTGCATTTCGTGATTCCAGAACCTTCTGTTTTATTCATTGTTCACTAGATATCATGGAGAAAAGCTTATTCACAACTTTTTGGCTGATCCCGACTTTGCGGTTTTGTGTTATGAGCAAATGCTCGTTTCCTATAGGCCACTGTGCTATAATATGTCTGTTTATGGACAGAAAATACAAAATTGTGAATTTCTTACACACACGATCGAATTTGCACGTAAGATTTGGTACACATGTATTACTAATGTAACGGTTCAGATCATATGAAAATCTCAATTTGTTTGAGGTAAGTCGGGGGGACGAGGCTGTGGATCACGAAATGCCCCTTTAATACTGACCGAAAAATGTGTTAGAGTGACATTTTGTAGGATACAGATTTCTCTCAAATTTCACTGGATCAGTTGTAGGCCACCTACCGAGAATGTTTTGAAGGTTTATTGGACAAACGGATACAAAAGAAAACTGCAAACCTTATTTTGAACTTGCCTGCTATCGTAATTGTTCCCCATAGAAAATCATGCTTTGAATTTCTGTCGTGCACGACGCAAAACACTAAATCTTATTACATAAAGACGGCGTATTCACTTCAGATGTGATCTTAATACATTGGTAAGCATTCCAAATATGCAAAAAACCTGGGTTTTACAAAAATTGGGGGTGCTTCTTTTTGGAAATGTCCTCCTGTCTCAAGGTCTCTATGGGTGTTTGATCTCAGTTAATAGGATAAAGGTCAAATTTTTTGCAAATGCTCCAATTGAAAATTGTTGGTCAATGTTTATGACCTAAATATTTTAAATACTTTTAAATTGATGTGACCTATGGTCAAAGGTCAATAAATTCAAATTTCAAACAAGCTGCAATTACATTGAAATGTGTTATGGATGATTCAAATGACCTTAAAACATTTAAAAATACTTTTTTAATTCGGCTACGGTTAGGAGTCGAAAGAGGATACAATTTGATCACAAAATGTAACCTAATTGTATTAAAGTGGCACCACCCGATCCTCGGCCTCTACCCGACCATCAAACCTGCGATATTGGAAGCATTCGAAACCTTGGGTTTGTTTACGGTAACGGGAAATATTTTTACAGCCTCTATGGGCTATTGTAATATTGTAATATGCACAATTGGCAAGACTTCCATATGTACCCCCTCTCATATATTTACATGCAACATAAAATTTCATTATTTTAGTTTATTCCGTTTTTGATTAAACAAGGCCAAAATAAATTTTGTATCATGTAAATATATACGAGGGGGTACATAGGGAAGTCTTTCAGCACAACCACATACACATACGGACATTCGCACCCTCGCAATATCCCCCCTCTGCTTTTCAAGCCAGGGGGATAAAAAGGAAGGTCGGAGGTTTGGAATTAAGTATCATGTATGTTGGTTAAGGCCTTTCCTATGAATGGAGAAAAATGTTAATTGGGTGGGACACTTTTTAAAGCAATGCCAACACATTTTTTGAAAGGCACCCCCAATTTTCCAAAAATAGTCAACTATACCTATGAATGGCAAAGCTTGAACTTGTCTATATATCGGAAAAGGAATTTTGTAATCGTAAATCTCTGATAATAATTCAACGGGCCTTCTGGAAAGGTTCCTGTCACTATGAAATAGCGGAGAACTCGTCCATTTTGTTTTTCATAGTATTATTTTGTATTCAGTCAATTCAACTCTGCATTGTTATTATTTGGCACCTCCAGCTCTGCTATTAAATAGCAATCGCATATCTGATTCTAATTATGAACTAGTTAATATGAAAATTTGGCCCCCTGTACCTGAACCATCTAAGTTCAATGAACCTTTATCACATTTTCACATCGGTAACTAATATCAAAACCAGAGCATCATGATGCAGTAGCCGATAATATGATGCCATTCAAATTCCACAAAGATAACAATGACATCCTTTAAAGTACCTTATATTTATTTACAATAGAAAATTTGCACATAATACAATGTTTTGTTTATATAACAACCTGGAAAGGGTTGACACTTATTAAAATACAAAGAAGTAACGTGAAAGCGCCCACCTATACTTGCATGACAGGTCGCCTTTAGAATGGGAAATTTTTTTTTTTTTGGGGAATCCCATGCTGCATCAATGACATGAGGTTGAAATGTCCCCAAAACTGGTGCACTGTGGGATGGACTCAATTCACCCTCTGAGATGCAGTGTTGTAAGGCCACTTATGACTGGCTGGAGTGAGAGAAATTTGGGCTGTTTTATTGTAATACTGTGCAGGTTAAAGGGAGCCAAACACATGTTGCTTATTGCCATCATTCAGTTGCACTTTTCATATGGAACTGCAATGATTTTAATACCATCTAGTTAGAGCTGCAATACACGGACACATTCAGCAATTAAAGTTTGCCCTGGTTTGCAAGCAAAAATTTTGATTCAGTATACTTTGGTAAATGTCAGAAGTAGAATGAAGGTGCAGTGAAAACAATTCCTTCTTTTGATTATGGAAAAGAACTTCCATAAATAAAAGCAAACAAATGAAATGGTAATAAGATAATAGGCCTAATAATGGATATCATGTAGGGCCTAATGCATGTTAGATTTAGGTCAAAATGAATGAAAAAATAACATTTTAAGTAAACTTTTAAAACTGTTTAACTTTTTATATCAAAACAGGTCTCACACATAAAAAACAAAACCAATTGTATTTAAATGGATGTACTTGCGAGTAGGCCTACATTATTACATTTTGGACTTGTTGAAAACAGATGCTTCATGAAGTAGCTTTGAGGTACGCATTTGCAGTGATAAATATAGGCCTACTTAATTTTTTCAAAACCATGCATGCGACAGAAAGGGAAAATAATAAACCAGCACCATACTTTGATCATGTTAATAAACAGCTCTCAATATCATACCTTAAAATGTGATTGATTCATAAGTACTTTAGATGCTGATGTAGGCCCTACATTTAATGATCTTTTGTTTATTGTGTTAAAAATCTGTTAATTGGTATCTTGTAATTCTGTAACACTTCAAGAGGAAACATGCCAGGACAAAGTGGGTTTTAACCTAACTAAAAAAACATAACACAATGCAATCAATTTTCCAAGATCAAGTGTAAAATGAAATAGGTAGTTAGAAATTATGTTCTTATTTGATGACAATAAACTATTAGTGTGAAAAGACAAATGGATATTTAGTCATTTGTCTTTTACACTAGATTTATTATCACATTTTAAATAGAAAAAATAATTAATAAGGGCCTAAGGGCTGATCTAGTTTTTGTGACAACTACTATATACCGAGGATTCAACATTTGTTATGTTTCAACAAATATGTTCGTGGATGTTTGTTGATGAAAAAGGTTTCTGACAAAAGATGGTTCAGCTAATACCTCCACAACTTGGTCCTAAGAGATGAAAATGACTTGAAACATTAACCCATGCTAGTTGAAAGGCATAAAAGTGAATGAAAACAAGTATGGTCAAGTGAAAACAAAATTGCACATTAATAGAGCTAGCCACTGAATGTCCAAAATCAAGGACCACACAACGTGTGAATTGGAGAGTGCTAATTGAAGTGATAACAGATGACAGCATTCAAGATCTGAATTGCGTTTGGCGGACACGGGTGTTGTGAAAAAAATTATTTAGATGTGAAAAAATTATTAGATTGTGGAAAACAACTTAATAATTGTTGAATCAATGTAAGTTTTTAGTGGGTAAAATCCATTGTGTAAGTGTTTTGTTATGATTTTTGGGTCCACTATTTTTTTTTTTTTTAAAATGCATTTTTAAAATTGTATAATTTGGCTTTTTTGGAGATTATATAATCCATATTTGGCAAATTTTGGCCCAAAAATTTGGCCTTTTTGAGTGACAAAAATGTTGACATGCCTATTTGAAATGACCATATGATCTACAACAAAAAATAAGCCCATTTGTTATTTTTTAAAATTTAATTTTAAATTATTCACCTATCTTACAAAAAATAGTTTGCATTGTTCAAACTTACTGGTTTTTTGTTTAGAGCTTCTTGAAAATGTACGTCGGAGTGACAAAAATTGTACGCAAAATTTGAGGTTTTTAATCCAATTTCGGACTTCAAATGACCATACATTGCACAAAGTTTAGTACCCTAGAGTATAATATTTTTGTCATTTTAGTTCAGAAATGCAATAGCCAAACATAGGTTAGGTAAGTTTGAACAGAATGCTCTTACTAATAAAAAATAAATGCAAATTTTACCCTCCCCTTAATTTTCGTTTTAGGCGTGAAAAAAGTTATTCGTATTTGATAAAAAATTCACCAATCAAAAAATTTCCAGGGATAGGTGATTTTAAAATATGAATTTTTATGGACACCCAATACCTCCCCCTAACAACAAGTTCATATTATATTTAAACCTAGGACTCCGCGTTTTTGAGTTTGAATTTTTTGTTATCATCATTTTTTTTTCCTTCCGCAATAGGTCAGTTAATGCACAAAATCACCTATACGTACCAAATCCACACCTAAAATACCCATCAGATACTACTGACATTAGGATCAGAATGAATTAATACAGTTATTTAAACATATGCCAATGTAAATACCCTTACTTATTGTTTACTATGGTTATAATTTTGACAGGTTCAGAAAATTATTGTTATTCCCTAGTGTTAGAATGTTGTCGCTTTTTTCCTATTCGGATACATGAGGTTTTATTTTTTAGGTGGGTATCATCTAAAGGGGATGTAATTTTGCATTTCTAACGCCAGATTCAGTTTCTACACACAATTTCACCCCCAGAAACAGTTTTTTTCATTCAAATTCTTAACTTCAGTTTTTACTCATTTGTCCTCCAAACGCACTCATATCTTGAACGCTGTCGTAACTATCATCTACCAAGATAAGCAAGAAATTTAACTTATTGCCAAGTGGTTATCAAACTAGGCTGCAAATGCAATTGCCTCTCTAGGCCAGCATTGATAATAATGCATGGCTTTCAGCTTTCACACAGCATGCAACTACATTGTAGGACAACAGACCATTCAGCAATAATTTTGCCTACCAAACACAATTTCTGCCAAAACAAAAGCCGAACAAAATGCCCCAAAACGAAACATCTGCTCGAATTTAAAAATCCACAACATAACTTTTCAAAGAATGTCATTGACTTGCATACCTCCTGCGATGTTCACAAGAATTGGACAAGACATGAGAGACTAGTTTCATGAGATAATATTGGGTTTCCTACTCTACTTTTGCTACGTGATGACATAGCCTATATATACTAGGCTACAATTGCCAAATTACATTTTCTGATTATTTTTGAGTAGCCTTTCAACTAAATCTACCACCTGATTTTTTTATTTCAAGATGGCTGCCAAACAGACCCTGTGGGATATTTTAGCAACATTTAAATTCTTTAAGATGTCCTAGTGTATAAGCGAGTTTTGTAGTAAGGCGCCATAATGCGGCGCAGCGCATCGATTAATTTACTTTGTACTTCTAAGTTTTTATATTTTAGGGCATTTGGGCCAATCTTCGGGAAGTCGCACGTGACCGAACTTTATTCCCCCCCCCAAAAAAAAACCAATCTTGCAAAAGTAAAAACAATTTTGGTTAGGTTTAGACTAAACCTGACCTTCTGGGATACAGTATTTTTCAGATATTTGCATTATGTTTGCAAATTTTTGATGAAAGCTTCATCCATCCACACCATGTGATGTCCACATGAATGTGGGGTGGGGTGGGGTGTTGAAGGGGAATAACAAAGCTTTATGATATGAATTCAGTGGCGTACCAACCGGGGGTAAGTAGCCCCCTCTGGCTCGAAAAAGCGGGACGATATGGTTTCACACCACTAAATGCTGGTCCCATTCGTTCCTGTACAAAATGGCCGAGATGAAAACGTCATTTTCTCCTCAATGGAACATCTCAGACCTTAAAGCTAACATTCTGCTTGAAGGTCATATCTCCTACCCAATCAATCATGAAATTAGGGTAGTTATCCCCAAAATTTTCGAGCTACTGGACCATGAAGACTAGCATGCACCGTGGACCCTGGAGGTCAGAGCACTTTTTCAGTCAGGTGTTCCCTGTAAGAATACGGTTAAAATTGGTTTGTCGGATCAAAATAACCTATCAATGACAACCTTTTTTGATATTCCTACAGATTTTATACTTGATATTGATAGCAAACCATGATTTGCAACCCAGGTCTCGCAATTTCTCTCAGTTTTTAGGGTATACTTAGGCGAGGGTCACCAAAAAAAACCCGCCTCATTTGCAGTGGGGGCTGGACTTACCTGTTTCAAGTTATTACTGGTGTGAATCCATATGGACCAAAATATGTATTTTAATCCCTCTTCAGATAATTTCAGCCTAAATTTGGGCAAAATTTGCGCATTTTGTCAACGTCGGACTTAATTGGAGCAGATCCCCGGGACGACTTATGAATTTTGCCCACTTCTGAATCGACAGCCTCGCTACGCCACTATGAATTGACCAACATTTGACATGAATAAAGGGAGTCGAAGTTATCCCCAAATCTGTATCATAATGCAGTAGATAGCAACAACAAGACATTTCTAGTTTTTGAACCTTTTATTTCTAGACATTAGCAAACAAGTTTGACAGATAATTCAGGATCCATTACTCCATGAGAAAAAATAAATACTACAAAACAGCTTTTTATGAAAGAATGTTCATATATACTTGCAATGAGACAAGCTGCACGATTTGTTCACATAGCACAATTTACCTTCATACTTCTTGCATGAGTAGATGCAGCACCATTTTTCAAACTGAGCCTGATATACAATTTACTTGGATGAAGTTGTACCCTTGTCAATCAAGCAATTTCACCCATTTTGCAATGCGGTGCACCGCCAACAACTGCCTCGGAGAGGCGATATTTTCCTGATGCATCATGGGAACATGCACATTTCCTAGTTACTGCCATTTGGAGTTATTTGTAATTTGATCTTGTTCAAAGTGTTCTCTTCAATTAGTCACAGAGTAATGATGTAGGTAGCATATACAATGAAGTATTAGCACAGAGCACTCTGACTTTTTTCTTACTACAATTAGGCTGTCTATATAATAGGATTGGTTTAAATCACCCTCTGACTTAAAAGGACACAAGATTTTTTGAGCATACCAATTTCTCTCAATTGCACTTGGTCGGTTGAAGAACACCTACCCTGAATGTTTCGAAGGTTTATTGGACAAACAAGTAAAAGAGAATACAAACTATGTTTTGAACATGTCTGCTATCATAATCATCCCCATAGAAACGAATGCTTGGAATTTGTCATGCACAACAGAAAATATGAAATCATCATCTTAATGATCTTATTACATAATGAGTGATCTAATACAATGGTAAGCATTCCAAATATGCAAAAAAATAGCGACAGCAGTCCTATAGGTCGCCCGATTACAGAAGTCATAAGCTTTTGGGCAGAAGATACAAAAACCAGTCAACCTGACCTAAATGACAGAATGCCCCTTTAATCCACCCCATAACCTTTGACCCCAATCTGTGTACACCTCATATGGGCCTAGGGTCAGTGCTAACTGACCACATTTGGTGATAGTAGCATTTCATTTGTGGTGGGAAAACCAAATGGATGTATTTCAAAAAATGCCCCTTTAAACAGCCCACATGAACTCTCACACAATCAGAACACTTGGGCCAGTGGTTCTAATACAGTTTGGCTGCAATTGGCTCAAGCATTTGAGTAGGAGTTACATTTTAACTGATGATGCATCAAGATGCAGTGGGGTGCAGTACGCCAGTTTTACTACAATCCTTCGCAAGTTTACTGCAACGTACTGTAACCCGCAACCTGCAGTGACATGGGTTGACCTGCAGTAAATCGATTAGAAATGGAGCTTTAGTGACGGAACATTGCAGTAAATTTACTGCGCAGCAATACAGTGCTGTGTAAGTATGAACGGACCTTACAGTATTAACCCATCAATTCTATGAAAGCACTTGAAAAGCTAAGACAATACATAAGCCTACCCTATTGCATTTAGTTGATTATAACTTTGCGTTTACTATTTCTTCATAACATATGGGCAATTCCAGAGTTGCAGATGTACATTTCAAAGACTTTGACGACACAGAACTTCTAAATTATTCATGATTTTAAACAATCTGATAGAAGTATAACTAATTGAGGTCAATTTTACATTTTCAACCCATCTTACAACTTGACCTCACATGACCTTGGTATGTGACCTTTGACCTTGGTATGTGACCTTTGACCTCATCAACAAATGAGAATCCCATGATGCACCTATGATTCAAATTGAGTTGAAATCCATCAAAGTATGTGGATATTAAAGGCAAATGTTAACTCTTGTTAACAGACTACAACAATAACATCAACAGACAACAGTGGGGCAAAGTGATCCCAATGTGTCTTGCCTGCAACACAACAAAAACACCTGTGTTGTGGATGTATTCAAAGTATGTGTACTTTTTGAATTACTTGTCTTTCAGTCACATTTGCTCTGAAGTGTACAGATGGAAACTGTCACAGTTTTGTTTTCAAGAGGGACCAAGTTGAAAAAAATCACAATCATTATCTTTTGGTTAAAATCTCTCAATGTTCACCGTTGTGGATATACAATTTTTTGCATTGCGAATGTACGCTGTGAAATATTTAAATTTGTACAACTGCAATGGTGAAATGACATTTCTTTATAATGAACACAGATTCTGAAAAGAAAAAAAGATTCATATCAAAGGAGTTACTATCAATTTTCAAAATTTGCCACCTTTTATTTATTTCAAACAACAAGTAGTCATACAGGGTGGTTGAAAGTTGTATTTTTAGTTATGCACGTTGGCAACATGTCTTTTTTTACCTTTTTGTGATATGTTACAAAACCTGATCATTTGGCAAAATTCAATATTTGTTCATGAAACTATGGGAGTATTACCTTTTATATGACACATAATTACCAATTTTGGTTGATGTGATTACTGAACTGCACATAATGAACACATTGTTCTGATATATAGACAGTTCATATTCAAATTAAGATATGTTCACACCATGGTTATTTTGCTCCACATCACAGATATACCTTGTTCAATCCAAAAAGGAATGGTTGGTGCAAATGGGCTAAAAATAATGTTATAACCTGGGGAAACAAAGGTTTGAATCTATATTGAATCTGGATTGAATGCAAGTCGAAGGTGGCGTGAATACAAACTTGTTTTTTATCCAAATTACTGGAAGCGAACACCTACATGAATGGCTTTTTAATTAAAGACGATATCAGTGATCCACCCAAAATAGCTTAGAAGTGAAAGATAAGTCTGTAGAATTCTCATAAGTTATTTTTTCCAAGCAAAAAATTGATAGAAAAGGAGGAAAACAGCAGTGTCCAAGACGTGAATCTCCATTGAATTACGTGTTGTAGTAAGTGTCCGTACGGACAGTATTGACTAAAATATCTGATTTTGTCCTTATTTTAGGATACCTAAACTTGTTACAAAAAAGCAAAAATCTGATTTTCCCCCCCTGATTTTCTGGTTCAGCAAATCACTGAGTGTCTTTAATTAACAGAAGGTATAACAGGGATGAGAAATTGCTTGACTTTTGGTAGAAACATTGTGTCATTTTTTGTTTCACTGCCTTTCTAAAATTTCTTCAATGACATGTTAAAAATAATTCTGTATCATACTCGTCAGTAGATCTACCATACATACCATTCTATGTTCATTGCATGTGTAAATGAGACTATACAAGTCATTTGTCATCAATATGTGGATTTCCTGTAGCAGCATTCTTGTATCACTGCAAATTGAACTGAGTGTGACTGATTTACAAGTTTTTTAGACTTGTTGTTACAGAGTGGTTCATCACAAATCAACAACTCTGCAGTCTGCATCCAATGTGTTGGTATATTTTTATCCCGCTCAGGTGGCTAAAGCCGCCCTTGCAGGATAAAAATATGTGGATGCATCGGATGCATCATTGTTGATTTGTGATGAACCACTCTGTAACATGTTTGAACCCCTATTCAACAACTCACCGTATCTCCTTGTACAGGAGCGTACCGTTGTTGATTCGTTGTCAACCCACAGTTGATATGCAAATTAGCGAGTTACGCCCGGCGCAGTGTTCACGGAGTTCGTTTATGCGGTACGCTTAAGTCGACGCACTGTTTGTCACGTTTGGAATTATGAGCTAGGGCACCAGGTGCAAACTGCAAAGCAACAAACTTGCCAAAACGGTCGTTTTTTCTTTAGATTTTGCTAAAATATTTTTTGTTGAAAGATTTCTGTGAACTGGGAACGTTTTAGTATTATAGTGAAAATATTTATGTTCCTCTATACACGATATTAATAAGTTTTCAAGAAGATTTTCGTTGCTGAAAGGGATTCAAACATGTTACAGAGTGGTTCATCACAAATCAACAACTGCATCCGATGCGTCCGCGAGCGGGATAAAAATACGCGGACGCATGGATGCATCGTTGTTGATTTGTGATGAACCACTCTGTAACATGTTTGAACCCCTAATTAACAGACAATGGCCAGAAATTGTGAATCCATATATATCCTGGCTTTGCTTATTGCACAATATGCAATAGGGGACTAAACAAACAAGTAATTGGCCAAGTTAATACTACCCAAGTCAATGCATATTCAATCCACACAGCATGTTGAATTGCTCACTCACACACTGGATATGTGGTAAAAAACTTATCTTTGTGAAGTGGTTACACCAGGCATGCAAGCAGGCATGCAAGCAGGCTTGCCAACAATAATATCTGAGGAAGGTGTTTTGGTGTGAGCATACTCTTAGTACATTGTTAATGCCGTGTTCACAATGTGTGCTTACCCATTAGGCAAACTCAACTTGTCGTTTGTCACACTACAGTCCGAATGTGCAGACTGCTAAATACCCATGTGATGTACTGCACCAACAATTGCTGTGTAACAGATTGTTTTGACATTTTCTTTGCTGAAATATTAACAAAAGTATTTGATCAGCTGCAAATAATGTTTGGAATGTATTTCTCTAATAATATACTCCAAGGTAACAAGTCATTCTGCCTTGAATTTGTCATTGCAAAAAAGGGTTAAAATGTTCTAAACTTTCAAAACATTACACCTTTTGTTTTGGAGAAGAAAATATTTATGGAAACAGTGTGTATTGTATTCACCATAAATGACATCCAAAAAACTAAATTTTGTAGATGAAAAATAGAATTGAGACCGCATTTAATGCTAGCTACATGTTATTAAAGGTCAAAATTCCTTCAACATGATGTAAATTATCATACATCGGACTTTGTCGCAAACAAACTTTTCATTTTAGAATAAATAACCAAATATAACATCCACTTCAGCTAAAGATCTCCAAATATTTCAGCAAAATAAATCATATCTGAAAATAAATTGTCTTATTTTCTTTTACATAATAAATTAAACAGCCTATCACTTCTCCTCTGGTATCTTCCACACAACTTTCCCATCATCCCCCATTCTAGCATCTCCCCTAGCAACCAGCTCTAGGGCTTGTGGATAGGCCCTGTGTTCTGCCGTCTTCACTCTTTCTTGCAGGATTTTTTCTGTGTCGCCGGGGTAGACAGGAACTGACTCCTGAACCAATATGGCACCAGCATCAACCTCCTCCTACAATGAAAAAAAGTTTCAGGATCATATATGGAGTGTTTTCATATGGAAAAACTGATTTATTAACCATAAAAATCATCACCCACATCACATACTGTCTTATCTGACATTTTTGACTTTTTTGAGATATTTTGTATATGTACTTATAATGTTATGGTCTATACATGCACAGAGTTACAATCTTGAAAGTGACCTAATTAGTGAGATATTAATTAAGAATTTTGATCAATAAGCTCAAAACTGCATATTGCGATTTAACATACTTTCACATAGAGATCTATCTGAACGCATTGAAATATAACGGTGAATTTTGCGTCATGTGAAAATACGACTTTTTTGCGTTTCACATATAGACTTATGACTTTGAAGCTTTATATCAGGAATACAATTGCACTTTCAAAACTCAGCAAGGTTAAAACTTAAACTTCAGAATGTTTTCTTCATAATGCAAAATTAAAAAGTAAAAAAAAAAATAGTACAAACATGAAATCTGCCGGTAGAATTTCAATGGCGATTTTCTCTAAAAAATGGCATTTCGTCAGATAAGACAGTATGTGATGTGGGCGACGAAAGAATTAGAAACATCTGGTCTGCTCATGCACTATTTAAAACTCATGAATTGTATTACATATTATGGGATATGGCTGGCACAGAAACATGACACTTTCATAAGGTGTAGGCGTGTATGACATTTCTGCCCTAGTCATTTCACAGCTGTTAATTTTCAAGAGCCAAGATGCTTGTTCTGCTGTTGACCCTAACTCGTGGGATAGCGTGGCCTAGTGATTAGGTTGTTTGCCTGTGGCGCAAATTTCCTGGGTTCGAATCTTGGTTGGGACACTTGCTGGGATTATTCGGGTAGTCAATTCTGGATTTGATCTGTGTACCGGCTATTGATTAATAGCTTAATTATTGATTGCTCTCCTCTATGGTTCATTCAGAAAATGAATTGTGAAAGCATCCCGTCCTTCAGAGAGGATGTTAAGTCATCCATTTCATGTACAGAGAGTCACAACTGTACATGTACATCACAGCCAGTTTCAAATAAGAGTAGGGTGAAAACCCCCCCCGACTGTTCCCAATCCACCCCAGCCTCAAAGCGGGCCATGTTATGAACGTCCGTAACATAGATATACGCACCCCCCGTATCCGTTTACCCAGCTGATCAAATCCTGACATCACCACAAGCCATTATAATTACCAATGACCGGTGGATATGCAAAGAAAGAACCCTAACTTAGCCAAACTAAAAAATATAGGCTGGTATTCTGAAATGGAGTCTAACATTAGTCCCGGGTTTAAACCAGGGTTAGTCCTACATGAGTGGACCTTTTTCCTTCCAACATAACTCTAAAAATGTGCTGCAAAGGGTAAGGAAATTCCTCATGGATGGGCCCGTTCTGGCCCATCCATGAGGAATTTTCTCACCTGTTACATTTAACCAGAGAAGATGTAAGGAAGAGGAGGTGTATCGCTTCGAGACTCGCTAGATAAGCTTGTTTTATCTATTCAATACCTATTGTATCACGCACTTAACAACCCACTTGAAAGGGCCTTTCCCGGGATCTGTGCGACCGCTCCACACTTGATCGATCGCACTGTTACATGTGCAACAGTGTTTCTAGAAGTTATTTTCTAACAAGCGTTTACCCGTACTTCCGGGTTTGCATACAGTCGTATTTACGTGTCTTCGAAGCGATTGTTTACTCCAAAAAGAGAGGAATATTTAATTGAAAAACCCATCAAAATCGGCCGAATTTTCGATTATTTATGAACGTTTGAAATAGTGAATTCATAGGGCAATTTTGTAAGGTATAATTTGACGAATTCGAGGAGATATGTCCTGTTTTTTTCGACCATTTCTCAAGTTCCAATCATTTCCTGTGAATGAAACCACATGGAATACGAAGGCGATGGTGCACTTTATCCAAATTCAGCGACCTTTTCGGTGACAAGAAGCGACAAAATTTTTGTAGTGGAGTTGAAATTAGCACTCGTTCGCTATTAGATTTTTGCTTTTTCGGTATCTTGTATGCATGCGCTTACACAAATTTGAGCCTGGATTCAAGTTTAGGAGCTTTTAGGCTCATCTCGGCAATGTAGGCTACGTGGTATTTCCGGCGGCCATTTTCGAGCCATATATGTACAGGGTATAGGTTGTGAATTTAGCTATAGATTATGAGGATTATCAAGTATTGGGAATTATATAATATCTATATACCTGAAATACCTATTTCATACCTATATATGAAATGCATTATGCAGCTGCATGTAAAATAAAAATTGTAAAATATAGAAAAAGGTCTTGGTCACGAAGTGATCTTGGGTGTTTATTTTTCCTTAGTACGTGGTCCCATAGGCCTAAATCTCCATATTCTGCCCTATATTTACAAGTCCTACAAGTTAATTTAGTTTACAGAATATTTACACCATTGAGTTCGTCGCTAATAAACTTTAAAAGGCTGTGAAAAAGGCAAAAACAATGTTCTCGAATTCATTTTTGTGTGTGTTTTTACTTTTCATGCATTTTCACACGCGTGAAACAGCATCATTATCCCCCAATCATGCAATTACAACCCCAGAATTGATGCAGCCCTTGGGGTCTCGATACAAATGACATTACGGGTATATTGGTATAAAGATTTGAATTTGATAACTTCGAAATGGAATCACTTTTCATCGGGACGCAGCCGCCGGCGCGGCGGGTGGCAGTTCTCCCACAGTGGCCCCGGCCCAGTCCCCGTCAAATTTGATCATACTACCCGCGTGCGTTTCGCGGGGCATTTTACACGTGCATATTATTTATCAATTCACTTTCTGCCGATTCTTTGTCTCTATATCTCTTCATGAATTTACGATAAATCTTCATCAACAAAAGCGGCCTAGTAGCTGGTAGTAGGCGTTCTTATTTTGCCCATATTTTCAGTGGAACGTGAGAACTACATAATTCGAAATGAGCGGTCATTGCTGCATGCTGTGGGTTTGTTGTTTACATTGGAAACCTATGATGTGCGCAGGCGCCGTGCACGACCTCTGACCAAATCGATCTAAGCTTCCGCGGGACTTGTGTGACTTAATTCCTAATTGGGTACTTGAAATTCAATAGCGGAACCTCCCGCGGTCACTTACACACATATAGTCTTTGAAGTGCCTGGCGATACATCTCCTCTTCCTTACATCTTCTCTGATTTAACTTTCACAGAATGTTGAAGGTAAAAAGGTCCACTCATGTAGGACTATCCCTTGTTTAAACCCAGGTCTAAAGTTAGACTCCCTTTCAGAATACCAGCCATAATGTACACTTCACATTCTTGACAACAATTGTAAACTTACCACCACATAATGTACACTACATCCAGTCAACCTGACACCAGCTTCCAGCACCAGTTTGTGGGCATTCATACCCTTGAAAGACGGTAGTAACGACGGGTGGATATGGATTGAGGGCCCTCGCCACTTGTTGACAAACTCGGCGCTCAGTATACGCATGAACCCTGCCAGGCAGACAAATTTAATACCAGCATCTTCCAAGGCATCGTTTACCTTCAGGTCAAAGGTCACTCGCTTTAGACCCTTGTGTGAAATTACCTGGCATGAGTAATAAAACAAATATTTAGAATTTTACAATATGCAATACATAACCCACCAAGAAGCGCATTAGCATTCCCATCAATTCTCATGTAAGTTCACCAAATATAGAACAAGAATCAATCTAAATATTTTACTGATTAGCCTAACCTATTCTTGATTTGGCCTAAAAGAAACTATGACAAAGATTAAATTCACTTTTCGGCACAATTCAGAACATCAGGATACTGATAACAGACAAACTATGCACAAACTTTAATTGTGTTATGATCATATATTTAAATACCCCCCCCCCCTCACGTGGATGTATGTGTGTCCTGTCAGACTGAATCTATTTTCTTGGAGGCCGAAGGTCACACATTCCTGAAACTTGGTGGGTGGGTGTCCCTTGACCCCCCCCCCCACCGTCCTAAGACCTGAGTTTGTATTGGTTAGTGAATTAAAGGTCATCAAGGATTCAATGTCAAAGGAGGTCAAATGGGGTGAAGGTTGGTGTATGGACATGAAACTTGGAGGGTCGATTGTTGGTGCCGAAAAATTTTAAAGGTCACGACAAGGTAGTTCTCAAACTTCTAGTCTCAAATGCTTTTGTGGTCACCTGCATGATGAATTTTGTGCTGGAAGAGTGGTAATTGTTCATGTATGTGCATATTTTGAGCAAAAATGCAGACACTTAAAAAAATCCTGACCACCACCCCCCTTTTTTCTGGCTTGTACCCCTATATTTTGTACCACTAATTTGGCCAATTCATGAATACACTCTTTAGCATAAAGCCCTGTTTCTTATCTTAGTAGGTATGCCAGCTTTCTCAGCCCTTTCTAGACCTTGTACACCAGGTATGTTGGATATGACTAGTGCTATCTCGGCCTGGCTACATTTAGCCCTGGGTTTCTTACCTTAGTAGGTATGCCAGCTTTCTCAGCCCTTTCTAGACCTTGTACACCAGGTATGTTGGATATGACTAGTGCTATCTCGGCCTGGCTACATTTAGCCCTGGGTTTCTTACCATAGTAGGTATGCCAGCTTTCTCAGCCCTTTCTAGACCTTGTACACCAGGTATGTTGGATATGACTAGTGCTATCTCGGCCTGGCTACACTTAACCCTGTGTTTCTTACCTTAGTAGATATGCTAGCTTTCTCAGCCCTTTCTACACAGCTGTTTGAAAGTCTCATTTATTATGACAAAACCAGAATAAAACAAAGATTATCGCCGGCGCACACTTTTGACAACTGATTTGGAATATTTAGTCCACTAACTACATTCTGTGTAAATTTTACGAAATTTCATTGCGGGCAAATGTGATTTTTCTTAAAATCTAGTTTTCCACGTCTTTCTATGGAGAATGGGCATATAGTGGGCGCTATAACATACAAATCATGACCTTTGTAGGCTTATATGGCAAGATTCCTGCAATGAATTTGTCTGATTTTTGCAGAGATGATAGCTCTTGCATGTCCTACTTATATCAGTTGTCAAAATTGTGTTGCCACTGCTTAAAATTGTTCTAAAAATAAATGAGACAGTTTGTATGGGGTCAAACAGCTGTGTCTAGGCCTTGAACACCAGGTATGTTGGATATGACTAGAGCTATCTCGGCCTGGCTACATTTAACCCTGTGTTTCTTACCTTAGTAGATATGCCAGCTTTCTCAGCCCTTTCTAGGCCTTGAACACCAGGTATGTTGGATATGACTAGAGCTATCTCGGCCTGGCTACACTTAACCCTGTGTTTCTCACAGCTGTTTGACCCTATACAAAACTGTCTCTTTTATTTTTAGAACAATTTCAAGCAGTGGCGACACAATTTTGACAACTGGTATAAGTAGGGACATGCAAGAGCTATCATCTCTGCAAAAATCTGACACATCCATTGCGGGAATCTTGCCATATAGGCCTCCAAAGGTTATGATTTGTATGTTATAGCGCCCTCTATATGCCCATTCTCCATAGAAAGACAGAGAAAACTAGATTTTTAAGAAAAATCATATTTGCCTGCAATGGAATTTCGTAAAATTTACACAGAATGTAGTTAGACTAAATATTACAAATGAGTTGTCAAAAGTGTGTCGCCGACGATAATATTTGTTTTATTCTAGTTTTGTCATAAAAATGAGACTTTTGAACAGCTGTGTTCTTACCTTAGTAGGTATGCCAGCTTTCTCAGCCCTTTCTAGACCTTGTACACCAGGGATGTTGGATATGACTAGTGCTATTTCGGCCTGGCTACACCTAGCTGGGTCCTGTGTGTGGTCAATTAAGGCTTGCAGATTGGTCCCTGTTAACAAAAAAGAAGGATCAACTCAAATTAGAGCACTGTCGAACATTCAGACCACCAAGTTTTCCCAGAAATTGTCTCACTGCAATGCCCAGGGGTACTTATTTTTTGTTAAAAGACAACTCTAGCAATGGGTGAAATTTTCAAGCTAAAAATATGAATGTGTCATATTTTTTGTACCTTTGCTCACAAAATAAGTTTATTCTTTTTACTCCCTGGGCTGGGAGTGGGACACATCTGCACCCAATCTTGTACCCCAACATTAATTAGGTGACTATCCTCAGTTCTAGTTGATTATTTTTAATTAATACACATAACAAGGCGGTTCTCGAACCACAAGTCTCACCTGCTTCCGCGCTTAATTGTAAGACAAAAAGCAGCACACCAGAGTGCAACTGTGCGAGTCCAGGGTGTCCCCAAAAAAGTTGTGCAACCAGATAAACTCCAATTTCTTAACTAGTTTTACTTCCCCTATTTCAATCATCATTTGAGCCCACCTATAGGGGTTCACATGTTTCCATCGTGGAGATATCAATCTTGCAAGTTGAAATCCCCCCCCCCCCACGAGCATAGAAGTCTGAGATGTTTAGGAGTACACCCCCGGGTTTTGCATTTACCGTAATTTCTTTCACTTCCTGCTCTTCATTTGACACCACCACCCCAGGGGTCACAACATGTGTCCATTGTGGAGATATTAATCATGAGAAGTCCTCCAAAAGAGCATAACTAAGACTGTTTAGGAGTAGCACCCCCGGGTTTGCAATTTTGATAGTATTCTATACCTCTCACTCTTCATTTGACCCACCCTAAGGGGTTTCCCCCCCCCCAAACATTTTCCTCGTGGAAGATTACTCTGAAAAGGCCCCCCAGATCACAAGTAAGATATGTTTAGGAGTAGCACCCCCGGTTTCATTTATAGTATTCTATCTTCTCAACTCCTTTCATTTGATACCTACCATAGAGGTCCAACATCTTTCCGTTGGGAGATTTAATCTTGAAATGTCACCAACATAATTCATAACCAAAGATGGTTTAGGAGTAGCACCCCGATATGCCTTTATTAGTATTCTTTATTTCCTCTCTTTTCTTGACACACCCCAGGGCCACAACATGTTCCATTGTAGTATATTTATCATGAAAAAGTCATGCAAAAATTCTTTTTATTTTTTTTATTCACTAAATTTAGTAAAAATATGAAAATTTATTTCAACTTGGCACCAACTATTTATGAAAAAAATCATGTGACCACATTTTTAAAATTTGAGTCGCCTACGGTGTCCAAAGCGATGAATTGCCACAATTTTGCGTATTTTCACTGTTTCAAGAATGTAACAGGCCTGGCACCCATAAGCTGACGCAGCAGTAGAAAAAACCATTCAATGAAAACATGGCACTGATCTAGCTATATATCTTGGATTTAATACCTTTGTTGTGGTGTACCCCCCCCCCTTTTTTTTTGATACGTCTTCTTGTTTTGAAACACATCACACACAGCTTACTGCCAAATAAACACTTGATGACCTAATTTTATTGTAAGGTAAACGAACTCCTGAATCAAATTCTTTTGAAGGTGGTAGTTTGTAGTAGCACATGACCCTGAAAACTGAGAAAATTTGGTTGAAATGGACCACGCATTTAGCATTAGTTGCAATTTTAAAATAATCAAACAATGCCCTTAAGTGGCCCACATGCATTTGACCACAATTAATTCAAAAAGATGTTACCATATTAGTAGTCTAATGTACGCGAAGGAATTTTGCATATCCAATGTACCATTAAGCGATACAGCACTTACGATATTTTATTTAGATCAATTGAATCAAACAATGCCCCTTTAATTGAACCACGTGCACTTTGACCGATTGTGCATTCATACAAAAGTTGTTCGGCATAGAAGTCTCATGTAGCAAAGGCATTTTGCTTACATATCAAAGTTACCATTTCAGTGATACAGCAATTATGCATATTTAAGTAGATCAATTGTATCAAAAATGCCCCTTTAATCGGCCCACATGCAATTTGACCAAAATCTATGATTCACCCAAAAGATGCATGGCATAGAGTTCTTTCATGCAGCGAAGGAATTTTGCCTATCCGATGTACGGTTCAGAGATACCAGGAATTACGCATATTTAATTAGTCCATTGCAAACGAAGCCGCTGTATCACACACGCTCAAATTCGAAAAAAGATGCGCACCAATATAGGCCTTCATGCAGTGAAGGAATTTTCCGTTATCCAATGTACCGTTCAAAATTATAGCAATTCGCTGTTTTTTGCATATTAATTAGTCATTGAATACTAATGTCCCGAAAACGCCCGACCGAAATCTAATCAGTTTGAGATCTCAGCCCGCTCCCTTTCCACCAAGTGACATCATCATACGCCTTACGGAACATACCAGAAAACTTGTTACCAAAGCCTTGACGGGACAATTTTCGTTAATTATGCAAATAGATACTTCAATTGATATTTTACGCCCCAAATCTAATCAGGTCGAGAACTCGTAGACCTGCTTCTTTCCCCCAGTGACATCATCATAGACCTTACGGAACTCCAGAATAAATCGTACACAAGCCCGTGAACACGGACGTCATGCAGACAGCATGAACAGACAGACAGACATGCCAACGGACGGACAGACGGACAACAGCCAGACAGAGACATACAATGATTACTAAGTATCTGCCGAACAAAGTTCAGCGAGACAAAAATACATCGGTCCTCGGACTGCAGTGTCCCGCCTGCCTTTGTGGTTTGTAATGATAGACCTCAATGACCTTTGTACTTGGCATGTGACCTTTGACCGCATCAACAACTGCGGGATCCAATGCTGCACCATTACTCATTTTGGGGGTGGGGGGGGTTCCAATTGAATTTCAACTGTTCAATGAAGTCAATTTTACATTTTCCAGCCTATCTTACAATGTGGCCTCACATGACCTTAGACTTTGGTATGTGACCTTTGACCTTGGATGTGACCTTTGACCTCATCAATAAATGAGGGATCCCATGTTGCATCTATGATTCAAGTTTGGTTTAATCCAGCGAAGTATGTGGATATTATTAACCAATGTTAACCCCTTTTGCACATCAACAACAACAAACACACGACATCAACAACAAGGACAAAGTTATCCCTGTGATCTTCCTGCCAAGGCAGGCAACGCAAAAGGCAGGCGACACAAAACATTATATTTCAAAATCTGAGCAGCCTTTAAGGATCCAACTTTAGTGATTTATAACTACCTAACAAATGCAACTGGGCTTTTGTTATTACAACTTGACCATCAAATGGTAGCTAGTACACACCTAAACAGCAGGAGGTTTTCATTTTTTTTCTGTGAACAGAATCATAATTAGTAGAATCTATGCATCTAAATTTATAATACATATAACAGTTTACGCCTTAACCCTCAACCGTGAATAATTTCAAATTTGACCCCATTGAACCCAGACTGATATGGTCAAGATCACTCTCCAATTGAACTCCCTGTAGACCTCTGTGCGGGTCCCTACCAAATAATGTTCATAATCCCAGCATTAGTGGCTCCTTGAAATATCATTCACAAGAATCCAATGGTAAAATTGACCTTTGGCCGAGAAGTAGGTCAAGTCTTCTCCCCATTGAACTATGTAGATCTCTATGGTCATCTACCAAATAGGTTTGATGATCCCACCTTAGTGGCTCTTGAGATATCATGCACAACTCCCATTGAAAATGACCACTTTGGCCTAGAAGAGGTCAAAGGTCATTCGCCATCACTCAAGCTTTTCGTATCGTGTCAACCTGTGGTTCTCAAATATGATCCAGCCAGAGATGGGTACAACTTCGGCTTAGCTTCACTGAATTCCGAAGGTTCCCCCCCCCCTTGTTTGTGCATTGTTGCTGCAGCATTGGGCAGACCATAGGTGTTCCATTGTCTGTGGTGCTGTTCCACAACCACAGGTAGTAAGTATCCTGATCTGTTCCAGATTGCCCCACTTCTGCAAGGAAAACCTTATATCGGACAGTTATGGTTCTCAATCTATGAGGCATCGCCATAAGCCCATGAGGAGGTCAAGCTCCAGGTGGGAGAGGCTCACCAGTTCAATACCGATAGATGTTACTGGTTGATGGCATAGTTCTTTTTTTCAACAAGGCGACTCTCTTAACCTCCCTTAGAGATGTTGAAGATGTTGGCACTTTGCTTCAAGGAAACTCTCTCTAGATTAAGGCGGTTGGCAGCAGGTATCTGTCCAGACATAGGGTGCTTCACATTGGTAATTGGCAGCTATGCTCTTGCATGCTCGCTACGCTACGACGGATGTATGGTGGAGCAATTCATGCTAGGAGGTACAAGTTTTCCGTTGGGTGGCGGAGCATACTGGAATAAGCCGGCAGGAGGCATTTAACGCTCGATCAAGCTTCTTGGCATGGGTTGCGCTTTCACATTACAGGGCAGGCATACTCTGCACATGAGTAGCACAGGGGCAAGTGCCGTCGATCTTAGGGTAAGTGGGCGAGCACCCCATCTGTGCAGTGAGTTTGTTCAAGATGTTAGCGTGAACATACTTATCTCGGCTTCTCAATGTGGGTCTTAAAAGAAAGAGTCCAAGGTGACTCGAGGTAGACAGGGTTATCACAGTTCTCCAGGGGAAGTTCCAGACCAGGTAACTTAAGCTGACGTGTGGCTTCACGGTTGCGTAGATGGAAAGCACACACTTTAAACTAATATCAAAACTCTTTCTTACAGCTCTTGTCTTTAAAAAAGATGTGGTCCTCCATAAGAGCTATCACATGTCAAATAAGGAGAGTATTCGGGGAGAAATGCAATTCCAATGTACATCAAAAAATTATCTTCCAAAGGAGTTACAAAATCATCTCCTACAATGCACTTAAGGAGAGGTGAAGGGGAGAAATCAAAGCACTTAAGGAGAGCTGCAAGGGGAGTGATCACTTTTGTTCCCCTTAAAAGACGAATGTGTCTCTACAAAAGAAATTTAGTACTCCAAAATTCTGGACACAATACATACAAACATAAG